>JAARMF010001275.1:0-23377 GCA_022844705.1 Toxascaris leonina | reverse complement strand
CCAACCTCTCTTCCCCCCCCCTTTCGAAAACTCTCTTGAGTACGCGCGTTTTGAGAAAGTTGTGAATGGCATGATTTACATCTAAACAGTACGAAGCCCAGCATAACGAAACGATTCTTAGAGGATACTTTGTAATTTTTAAATCCTCTGCTGCTTTTCGTGGCGGCGTTTATGCCATATCAATAACACCTCACAGTATGTTAATGTTTACATGTCTAAAGGAACACCTGCGTTGCACTTCCTTTTAACAATTATAAAACATCAACGTCAAACATTACCGGGAAATCACGGAAATTACTGTGGGATCGCAAAAAGTCCGATGCTTTTGGCATGTTGTTGAGCTTCCGCACTTGTACTTGAGAGTAACCAGGATGACGTCATTTCAATACTCCACTTTACTCATTACATGCCTCCCTTCTTTCTCCAATATTAATAGTTTCTTGAACATTCTCGTCGTTTATTTCGACGCTGTTGAAAGATTCTAGCTGTTAAGTGGCACCCTCCTTTATGACTACTCTTTCATGCCCTCCAAAGATATTTTTTGTCGCCGTCATACTTAAGACCGACATTGACGAATCTAGACAGAGACTGAAAAATTCTTCAACAACTTCAGTCGTATCATTCATTTGAACGTTAAGTGAATGGCACCTATGACTTTTCGAGTTCCTCTCACATTTTTTGACACCTGCAAACTATCGATTTTAATCTCGTCCATTCCCTCTTGTACTGCTCTTCTTCCGACCTGTTCCTAATGTATTTCCACGAAGTGCTCGAGCTTTTTCTGGGGCGTACATGCTGAGCAGAAGAAAAAGTTCGAGCCTCGATTTCTTTTCATCGTTGTTGCCGATGCCGACAACAATAACGTGCTGAGAATTTAGAAAGGGCACTTGACCATACCTCATCGTTTCCACATTACTGTAAATCTCACAAAAGCGCATTATGCAATTACTGAATATTTACTTATTCAGCGCGTATATATGTGCACTTCCGAAAATACCACAGTGGGCGTTAATGATCCAATAGAACACATATACCCCTTAATTTCTCTTGAATATTTTTTTATCACAGCATCAACTCTCTTCGTCCAAAGCTATGTACCGTTATATTTTTGACGTAAAAAATATGCTGAAATCTTAACGAATTTATGAAGCATATTATGTGATCCCTATATGTTCAATATCTACGACATTATAAAACATTTCGCTGTTGTTTGCCAAATTCTCAAAACCGAATGAAAAGAGAATTCAGTACTAGCATTGTGCGTTTAAAGTATTTTCGTTCGGGAAAATTCAGACGGGTAGCGACTCTTAGAGAAAAGATTTATATGAAATATTGGAGTGAAAAAAAAGGCTAAGAGGTCGCCATCGAAGATCTCATGGATCGGCGACCACTTACCACAAGTTGAGGAACAGCTTTCATATGAGCTCACCGTTGGATCTTAGAGAAAGTACTGCATAATTCTCATCAAAATTAGCAATTGTTTTCAGCGCTACGGATTCCCTTATGCCTGATCGTAACGAAATATTTGAGCTTCATGAAGCGGCGCTTGGATTTAGCACGGTATTATACAACCTTCAATTCGACGTCGTAGCGCTGTAGTTCCGCCTTACTTCACAATACAGATCGAACAACTTCGATTCCTCTCGTCGAGGTTGTAAAATTTGAATTATTCAAAAACATTCGATCATTTCTTAATTCTACAGCGCCGCAGTTCGGAGGTCGCTCGCTCGATCAAAAAAAATTGCCGAACTGAAGCTCAGAGAAATTGGTGGCGTTTTCGAAGCATTAAACCCAATAATTTGAAGTCAACATTGAAAGTAGAAGGCAGAATATGCTGGTCGTTCAAGATGAAGTAATACAAGAATAAGAGAAAAAACAATACGAGAAATGTGCATCAAGAATATAACATTTTACACATCGGATTATCCATAGGAAAGAATCAGGATGTAGTATTTCATAAATAAAGGTTTCGTACAAGATGCTAGCGTCCGTCGAAATTTGTGCTCCGTTTATCCTCTTCCGAGTATCTCATTTCAAGGAATACGTGTAGTGTCCTGCAATGACGATATTTTCTGGATTATCGTGAATTTTCTGAATAGCGTCAGCTAGTGCATGAGCATTGAGAACGGAAATCCGCAGTGAACAAAAGGATGATTCTTTCATATCTGTTCATTATGTCGTTTGTTCAGTTCTTAGCAAGTGCGGCTACCAATTGCTTCTTCCTTCACGGCTGATTTTCGCATGAGTGACCAAATTTGCGAAAAAGGCATGATACGGTGGATCTGAGGTCTTTTTCTCGTGACAGTGGGATCGTGAATATCGAAACGTGAGGAATTTGTTGATAGATTGAAGTGGCAATATGCAGTGGGAGGAATTTTGGGAGGGGGAGTTTTGTAGGAGGAAAGTGTAATACTATATTTATCTGCAAAAATTCTATGCGTTTTTTGAAGATAGCAACATTCACATTAAGTTTGGTCTTACGTCGATTTTTTTTTCAAGTGAGACAGAAGAGAGGAAGTCGTGGTGGGTTCTCGCCTCAAACATCCTCCTTCAATCATCAGCACAATTAAATATCCCACTCAACGAAAAAATTGCCATCATTTTCAGATTTAAAGTGTTAACTGTGCAAAAAAAAAGAAAGAAAACGAACCATCCAAAAGCAGCCATAAACATTCTCATCAAAAAGTGATTGAAGGCGGAAAACTATGATTCAGAAAATTTCTACGCTGCCTGCGATTATTGGCGAATTCCAGTCGCGAGTTCCGTATTCAGGACAGCGATGAATTTCATCTGTTTTGTTAAATGGTGTGTTTTACAACCTTCATGCGTCTGTTCAATGGTTTTGTGCACATATTTCGGCAAAAAAAGTGTGAGTTATGCTCAATATGCTCAACGACGGTTTACAGCATAGCGTACTCGGCCTCACCTCACAGAGCACAATTGAACCTCTGAAGAGCTCGAGCGAGAAAACAACTCATCGAAATTGGAGGAACTGCAAGAGAGGGGCGGTGGAGGGAGGAGTGGTGGAGCAGATGAGGGTAGGGAGAGGAGGGGGTGGGGGGGGGGGGGGNGGGGGGGGGGGGGGGGGGGGGGGGGGGGGGGGGGGGGGGGGGGGGGGGGGGGGGGGGGGGGGGGGGGGGGGGGGGGGGGGGGGGGGGGGGGAGACGGAGTGGTGAGTGAGCAGATGGCATGGAAACATTTTACTGTTACCGATCGTGATATGTGTAGATATTCGAGAAAACTTCGAGATGAGAATATTTGGAGATTTTTCGCAGTGCTTTAAGAATGCTTTTAGGCGAATTCACCCTGAGGTAAGGCGAAACAATCTTTGGAAAAAATTGCGCCACGCTATCGCTCTCTTTTCGTCAGCATTGGCTACAAAAAATGCACAAAGCTGTCGGGATTCTCCGAAATTCTCACTTTCAACGATAATTTTTCAGCATTTGCGCAGGGTTCCTTGTGGCGATCATTCACTAATACTGTTGGTGGGATTTGCTCAGTGACATTCGAATAGTCGAGTTACGATTAACACAGTGATCTGCAGAATTCAGCTAGATGCGTCCCATCGTCTGTTCCATCTCTTTTAATAAAATATGCGAAATGTTCTGGTTCGCTGCACTGGTCCACCAGACTTCTTTATTTTGTGAATGTCGTTTGAAGTATCTGAAGTGTAGAGGCTTTGGAACGTCACGAGTCTTCGCGCTTTTTCAAACACCTCAGTTTCTTGCTCCGGAGGTTGAGCCTGGCTGACTCGAAGCAGATGGAATTCTTCCTGAACCACTTGGTTCTTGCACGTCCGAGAATCCGGACTTTGCTCGCATCTACGAATTTAATGGGAAATCTTGTCACTTCGGGTGAAACCGCCTGGGCATTCAAAAAGAAAAACTGCGAATCTGAGGGCGAAACGTCATTGCCAGTGGCTTATAAATCAACTTAAACTACCCAAAAGGAGAGTTCCAAGTTTAGAATTTCAGAGGCTCACTTATTTCGCCGTACTCAGTACGAACGCCGTGGCCGATTTCTGCTCTACTGTTTGATTGAGACAATGTGGCTTTTGCAGTCTTTAGGTTGGCAAATGCGTTGCAATGCTTCAAACCGATTTGGTGCATATGCTTTATGTGGTGTATAGATGCTTTAAGCAGATCAATTTTCTTGCGGTTCGACGGCTCACTTAGCGCATTTTTCTCACTTGATGGGATAATCGTTCTTGTCGTAGCGCAGTTCAAGCAGTTCTTGACGTCAGCGCCTATAATTTTGGGCATTTTGCGATTCCTACTAGCGGTACTTTTCATTCGATTCACTGTCATCCGAACGTAGCAGTGGTCAGACAAGAATTTCTCCGAAACTTCTGAGTATTTGAATACTAAAGAACCGGTATCCGTATATTGAGGATTATTTGCCTAGCAAATCCGACGCGTCATATCAGAATGCCGATGTTGACAATCTGACGTTTTCCACAATAATTCCAATATTCCTTATCCATGATGATGAAGTGATTTTTCAAGTCATGTTATTTTCATTACGGCTCGCATTTAATGTGGTGACGACTCTTCAGAAATTGCTTCGATCACTTCCAAATTCATTTTATATTGTCGAAGGATTTTTGTTACATCATTTTTGTTTGTTTGTCAGAAAGTAGAAAAGTTTTTTACACGAAATATTTCCTCGTTAATTCAAACACTTTCAGGGTTGCTATATTCCTCTGACCGTATTTCAGCTGTTATTTTATTCTCTATAATCACTCTAAGTCTATTTTCTTTGAGGGAGGAAGAGTGATTATTTCATTTCGGCAATCTTAAAAGTTAGTGCTGAAGCAGACTTAGCTGAGCTTTGAGAAGCATTCGTTCTTTCAGTAAGCCGTTAAACCATCATCGTCCATTGGCACGAGGAATTTGAAGATGCCAACCAATTTGAAGTTCCCTTTTCGTTAAGTGTTGTTCGAAAAGAAAAATGTATTAATTAAAGGTGGTGGCTTGCCTATGTATTGGCGCTTCATCGCTTCAGTCGACGTTTCGCGTGATGAAACAGGTTTCTCACTTCAAAATGAGGCGTCACTTCGTTCGCTACTCTTTCATTGCTAAGCACTCCTTTGTGCTGATTGCAATTACTGCCAATCAAGTAAACGGTCGTTCCGCTTGTGCAGATGTTGATCTTCACAAAAAAAAAATTTGCTAAGTAAGTGCGCAACACAATGCAGCAAATACACCACTCGAAGCAATTGCACTTGTTTCTGAGATGAGCTGATGTTATCAGTCGTTATTGAGGAGCGAGAAGGGCGAAGAAATTTTTGAAAAGAAATAGACATTCGAATTTTCCTGTTCGTATGAGCAATTTCTGATTGAATTTTTCGATGATATCCATCGAATATTACGGGCTTGTCATCTTTTTGAAGAGCAGAAGGAGGAGCATAAATCCGTCGTGGAGTCGTAAACACGACTTTTTAATTTTAGAGGAGGTAGGGACGAATTTTTACGATGGGAGGGAGCTTAATTTAGTTCCCCAAGTTTTGCAGATAGGGCACATATATGAAGGAAATCAGATTTTTGGCACTCTGAAGCATTTTGCGCGGTGCGTCTCTTCTATACTCTATGCTATTAGTGAGCTGCTTATTGAAGTTGCATTGTAAATGGTCGGCTTCTAACGAACTATTACGGTATGAGTGTAATTCATCAAGAGGGAGAAGCTGAGAAGAGCAGTAAGATAGTCTGAGATAGACCGACAGCTCCAGTTTCATGCAGCATAGTTTGAAACAATTTCGGCATCACTCCGAACGGGCACTTATTGATACCTGCCTATCGCTGTCCAGTCTTGAAAAGCCAGCCATTGCTAACTGGATAAGAGCACGAGTTCGGGAACTTAAGGACCTGGGTCCAAATAGCAGCTGCGGCTGCCGAATTCTGCTTCTGTCTCTGCGTTGAAACGTTGTCGATGCTGGTTTTCATTCGCATATTTCACTATCATAATGTAAACAGAGATGAAGCAGCATGTCTAATTAGAATACACTCAATTAGGGCGCCCCATAAAAATTCATCTCTTCGCTTCAATTTCACATTTTTAGATAAACTATCAAGTAGTTGAAGCAGCTTAAGAATCGCTTTACCGCTTCTCTGCTAGCACTCCTTCGAACCTATAGTTACTGCTTTCACACTTGCGAGATAACGGCCAAACAACTCAATTCCCGTTTCGCTTCCGTTGATTTCCATCATCTCGTCCCAAACGAGAATATTGTGATGAGAGGAGCTATTGCTACCTGCAGGAGTATTTAAACTGATGATGCGTATTTGTTGTTGCTCACTAACATGCGTGTATGAATGCAGCATGACTATCAAGTGTAGATTTGAGTGCTGTTCGGCTATTTGACCAAATCGTCGGTTCGATGCATCGAATCTATTACCTTCGTATCCTGCTAACCAGTTCATCTCGAATACGCAACTGCTTGATTATGATTACTCACCGCTGTCCGTTTCACTCGAATAGCCAGTGTTCCTATTGTTGTGCTTCGATCGGTTGTTTATTTCACTCGCGCACTTTTTCAATAGCTTTCTGCGCTCAATGAGTTATCAGTTTAGTATGTTCAGTCTCGTTTTTCCGCTTTAATTTGCTAAGAAAACTTGGCGTTTAAATTACAAAATCCATTTACTCCTCAGCATTTCTTCATTATTCTTCGTTCATTTGCAGATAAGTCATCGAGTACTTTTTGCTACATAAATTCTGTCAACGTTTCGAGGTTGCAAATTTCTCGCCTCCATTCCACTAATCGAAACGTTTCCACTCTTCGAATCTTTGCAGTTTTTTTCTCTTCTACAATTGAATGTCGCATCAAAATACTTTTTATTTGCCCTATTTTTCTGATTCGCTATAATATTTCCTCCGTTATCACAATATTTATTTGTGAGTCTCGATAGGTCATCACGACAGTTGCGAGCAGTTCCTCCCAAGTAGAAATCGGAACTAAGCAATTTTTTCTGCGCCATGAGTAGTTCCAGAGTCGTCGTTCATTTAAATGAATTGAAGTGACATCACTACAAAGTGAATGTGCCTTAAAATTTGAGGAAATTAATGCAGGCGTATCTAGGCTCGCCCTAACCTCATGCCTCTCTTCCCTTGCAAGCTAATTTTTTTTCCAAAGGTGATGAGTCATTCGAATTGAAACAGCTTGCGGGCGTCCTACCGGACCCAACGCTGTGTTTGGCTCTAAATTTTGTCCTCTACTGCAATGCAGGTGCAGCTTTTAGTGGCTGCATCAGCTTTGCGGCTTTCCGGATCCCGGTCGTTTCTTGCTTCGTTTCATGATCAAAAGTTCCATACGCTTGGTTTCTTGGAAGCGACCAAGAAACACGTTGCGTTAAGAAGACTTCTCGAGTTCTTTTTCTCAGTGAAATATATATATGCGCATATGGGTATCATGTTGTCTACGTCATGATTTTTTCAATCCCAAAAACATTCATCAAAGCAGCAAAAAGTGAAATTTTTTTCAGGGGCAGTAATTTGGCAGAATGTAAGGAAACCAATGAGGAAACCTTACAACAATCCTTGTTGCTTTGCATTATCCTCGATTGTTAGCTTCACTCGCGTAACGGATACCGTCAAGATCTCTTAACACACACGATAGGTGCACATTCTGGAGGGTTCGAGCGGAGTCACTTATCCTTCATTTTCACTAAAAACTGCTGTTATGATCAGAGAAATTTACTCCTTCTTTGCATTCAATGGATCGGATCACAACTATTAAACTTCTGCAAAGAAATAAAAGGTGATAAATTGTTTGCTAAACTTGACATTGAATTTTCTCAACGAAAAAATCTTCTCTTAGCAGTTCCTATTTTTATCATCCTTAAAACTCGTTTTATGAACTCATAAAAGGACGCTATTTTCTGCGCAATGATGTCACCGGTTCGTTTACTTCGCTGGAATGGTGGCAACGGCTACAAATCTCCTTTCGTACACTCATCGCCTACCTACTTCCGTTGACAGAATCTTAAAATGCACTAGCGTACTGTTGGCAGCGAACTTCGTAAACAACTTCTTCTAGTTGTGATAATGCACGGAATCATTAAATTTTTTCTGCAAACTTCCGTTTACAAGCATCCATTATTGGATAGTTACTTTGTTTGCACATTAGCGCATAATTGTCAACATTGGTGCAAATAATATCACTAATCACCCCCTTCCTTTCCCAATCTCCGTCTAGTGCAAGAGCAAAATTTCACGTCTATCGCCTAGGTTTATCTTAAAACAAATTGCGACACCCTTCACAGGATATGGAAAAGAACGTCGCTGCTTAAAATTATTTAATGTTTTCGATTTACACAACATGATGAAATAGCATTTATCTTAGCGAACGTCCCAACATAAAGATATTTTGATTCCTTGATTACCGGGGTTATCTTCCGGGTCTGATAAGGGATCAAGTGCGAACCACGCTGGTATTATTCTGGCAGAATTCCAATTATTACGCATCATACTGAAGTGAAAATTCACAACAATTACACTCGATCAACCAGCGAAGGCTGTCCTTTTTTTTCAAATATTCTTCAACAAATCGAGTAACATTTTCAAGTCTTCTTTCAATTCCACTCATTACCCCTTCCAAACTGCAGTTGGTAATAATGCGTTTCACAGATGTTAAGCTTAGACACAAGTTTGTTATATTTGCATCTTGGCTATCATTTGCTCGCTTGTGTTTCGCTCAAATGAAAACGAAAATGCAGTGTTGTTTGAATGCTTTCACCTTCAGCTTTCGCATATTACTTCGGATTATCGCTTTAAATTTCCGGTAATTGAGTTCCGCTCTCTTTCACATCCGAAATTTACGCTTGTGAGGATTAGTGCAGTGACGGCGTATCTGTGTGTTGTATATGCGTATGTCCATATGACAATTTCCGCAGTAGATTTATTGAATGAAGAGTTACCAAATTTGATGAGTATAGCTGATCTTATCCGCATTGCGTTTCTCACTTAGGAAAAAAAACGCATTGCTGGCAAACTTTTTGCTAAATACTGGGCCATCTAAATCATGAGCGCATCATTGCATACATCTCATCTTAATTTCGAAGTTCATGGAAGCAGTCGATGTGATGTATACAACCGCTTATCGTGTCAGCTCTTATGGCATGGTTCTCTTATGGCATGGTCGCCTGTTGCTGTGGAAGCGCGCTGTGTGGTCCGAATTCGTTAACGGTTATGAGGGAGCAACTGATCATTCCTCTTTTCGATAGGACAATTCGATGCCTTTCCGCAGCCAATTTATTATCTCATTTTCTTTATGCAGTAGAAGAAAAAATGTGTTACGCCAAATTTGAGCGTGGGGATATTCTTCTGCATTTCACTAAAAAAAACATTCGCATTTGGGAGGGTCCAACTGAGAGAGCAAAATGAGTGCTCTATTTCGCCGCTACTAAAGATTACTCCCTTCCTCATAAAATTCGTAATTGTGGGCAAAGGCAAATATATAGTCTTATCGCTATTGTGCGTTTTCGACTACAGATATATATTTTCCATTTTTTCGCATGCGGGCATGGATATCCCGGCATGCGAAAGTTTGGTGGATATCGCTTTCGCTCAGCGAAAGTAATCTAAGAACAGCATAGGAATTTTACTATGCTCAGTTTCACCTTTTTTTTCGCAATTATGTTCGTCTGTGGGACAAAAACAATCGCACAAAAGGCGTTCGTTGCAAAAAACGAATGCGCTGCATGCTAAAGCTCGGAGTTACCCGAATATTTCGTGGAAGCACTTTTTAACATATGCCATCACTGTTATTTCATTGCTGCTCACAAATTTTGCAATGCCATTGCAGCAAATTTTCTAGGAATTGTAGAGTCGATGTCTCATGTCTCATGCGTCTACGGTATAGACGGAGCAGGTACATCGCAAAACTAGATAGGTCCGATAGAGTGATATTTGAGCAGATGGATGGTTGGCTGATGCTTTTATTGGGCATGTGTTTTGATAGTTCCTTGCTCAACGACTTTCGGCGTTGCACTTTAAAATGTTGATTACCACTCAACTGGAATAACATTCTTGCAACTCATTAGCAAATGTTGCTCTCGATGAGGAAATGTGTTAAATGCAAAGCAAGCAAAATTAATATGTAGGAACGAGAAAGACTGTTTTGTGCGTTGTCGAAGATCCTGGCACTAAATGTGCCATTGAATTCTCATTATCTGAGCTACCAACTACTTAGGCGGTGATAACAAAAAAAAATATTGTGTTTGCCTTAGTGCTTCAGCGGATCCAACCGTTGGTGTAAGCGTATAAAAGACGCACATTTTGTGACCTAACTGCTATTAAGTGGAAATCCAACAGCCGGACGCAAGTTTTTGACTCCTTAAAGCAATTCATAACTTTTTTCATAGTTGATTAGCCAACGCAGATAATTTGGTAGGAGCAGATGTTATGGTAGAAATTATATCCACCAAATTTCGCAGCTGAAGCTTCAATGGTTCTTCGATTGGATCTAGCGGTACGCAGAGAAAATGTGAGCGTGACCATATCGTATAAACATGGCGTTGTCACAATGCGTTCATTTTGCGAAGTTTGATGAAAGTTCATATAAATTTTCGCTTCACCATTAAACATCGCTATTACACAGTCTAGCGATTCTTTGTTGCCCTTCGCACTTCAGCAACGGAATTCAGCGGCAGAGTAGCAATCACTTGAAAATGCCGAGACACCTCGTCATGAACTGCATAATGAAGGTCAATTTGAATTATTACATCAAAACAAGAAAAGCCATCAAGAGGAACTTGGAACATTTGATCACAAGTGAGAAAGCCATCAACCACCCTAGCGCAGCCTAATTTTTCGCTCGCTATTCACTTAACACATCTCTTTTTATTCAGTACATTCTCCGCTTTCCTCTCCATCTTTTCGTTTGTAGAGTTTAGAAGCAGTATAAATAAATTTTATGCACTAACGCTTCATTTGTTTCTTTAATTCTCCATTTTGGTCATTAAATTTCACTTAAGGAAAGAGTGTATGAAAGATGAAAGGGAGGACGAATAGACAGCAAATCCTGCAGCAGTTTTCCTCAGCCTATTTTGCTATTCTTGAACATGATTTCGTCAGTAAGAATAGCACATGAGAAATCAGTTTTGATACTCTTGCAAACTTCTTGTCGACTCGATCGANAGATGAAAGGGAGGACGAATAGACAGCAAATCCTGCAGCAGTTTTCCTCAGCCTATTTTGCTATTCTTGAACATGATTTCGTCAGTAAGAATAGCACATGAGAAATCAGTTTTAGTGCTCTTGCAAACTTCTTGTCGACCCGGTCGATGCATCAAGTCGAAATGAGTTACGTATTCGTAAAAGTTGGACTAATTGAACCCCGTCATTTTTTTCACGAAGTTGGCATAAATCGGTTTGTCGCATATCATCTTTACATTGATAAATTGGAGAGCAACTCTTAAATATCAATCAAAAACCGGTCGATGAAACCAGTTGAAACCGGTTCATTTTTCTTTTATTGGTTAATTCACCGGCTTGATGATGGGCGGTTGATTTTGATCATTAGACGTTCGATAATAAAATTGTAATAATAGCAAATGGGTCAATTGAACCACTCTAACCGATCAGATTTTATCAATTATTTTCTCCTTGAAAGCAACAAAGCAAAGTAATGCAAAATTCACACGACTATTTGTAAGACCACACCGAATTTCGCTTTACTATCGTTCCTGTTCGTTTTTCTGCTTGTTATCTGCACTCATCTCTTTGTGATCATTCGTTTTATTGGCACAGCTTAAGTTGTTGTAAAGTAGCCGTCGTCGTCGATTAACGGCATCTTTTTTCATTGTTATTTTCATCTTTGTTCTTGATAGCAAAAGCCATTTTTCATTTGTCATCTTCCAGTGCTCATTTTGAGACCTCTTTCCAGAAGTCCACATGTTTTACCTTTGGCCAGTTTATTTCACCAACGTGTGTGGGACCTCTACTTATTCATTGCTATCGCATTTATCGCTATCTGATTCTTTCTATTATTTATAAGTGAATGAATAAGTCCTCCTTTCTTTGCTCGTTTAAAGTTCCATGCGCGGCGGAGATAACATGTATTCTTAAGGGAGCAGCTAAGTATGTCTAAATACTGATGCTTCGAACCACATCCAGGGGCACAAATATCAGACAGTTATGATGCCAGAAATTTGCAATATTTTCACGCAACATTGTTTTCGGCGAAATGGTATTTGAGCAATACTGCGAGCCATCTCCCTTTGACCTTTGGCCTTTCGTAAGCAACTACCGACTGCACGTGTGCGGAAGGTCTCGTTGTGAAGTTTTATGGTTATATGCTGTCGACAGCCCCAATTAGTGACCACCCTTCATGAAGTGATTCCTATTTCCTCCACCTGTGAATCCTGCTGCAATTTAAGCGATTCTGATTTGAGCATAGGTTTTGACAAGGTGCTTGGACGGGTAACTTCGTGGACGATCACTGCATCTTCTGTGCTCAGCTGTAACACTTTAAGAATGATAAGTGCAAATGAAAATGCGCCTATATATAAGTTACACTTGTATTTCCACTGAGCTTTTTCCTTCTTCTTTTGCCCATGTAATGTTCCACCACTCGCTTCAAAAAAAAAGCGTCAAACGGTGCAAACGTTCTATAGTTGCTAATCTCTTTTCGACTCTTCGTCATAACAAATGCTACAACTGATGGTTCAAGTACGTTGTCGAGGTCAACGGTAAGGGAGGACGATGAGGCAAAGAAGTGACCAGTGAATAGGTGGGCTTCTGTGGGATTCGCAAATTAATTTCCATGGAAATGTTCTTCGATTATCAGCGATGCTCATAGTGGTTGTTCGCCACCTCCGCTGACAAAAAGTAAGCAACCGCGCAGAGGAAACCTATTGAAACCACTTGGACGAACATCAAGGCAAGAACTCATGCATTATTATCGTACCAAAGAAAGGACCCGACTGTTCTTTGTTGATTCAATATACAAATGCTTGGCTTGGAATTGCGCTGAAACCACATAAGGATCATTACTACTAGGCTGGCACATAAGATAATATGGCGCATATGGGCACTGCGAGAAATAACCAAGTGAAAGTAACTTATTAGAGAAGGACTTGTTCGGGAGTACAGTTAGATGACAGTTTTTCATTGGTTTGATGAATGAGTCTAAATTTTTATGCATTTTTGCTTTTTCTGATGTTCTTTGAGGGGGAGAGAAAACGAGAAAAGGGTGAGAATTCNTGAAACCACTTGGACGAACATCAAGGCAAGAACTCATGCATTATTATCGTACCAAAGAAAGGACCCGACTGTTCTTTGTTGATTCAATATACAAATGCTTGGCTTGGAATTGCGCTGAAACCACATAAGGATCATTACTACTAGGCTGGCACATAAGATAATATGGCGCATATGGGCACTGCGAGAAATAACCAAGTGAAAGTAACTTATTAGAGAAGGACTTGTTCGGGAGTACAGTTAGATGACAGTTTTTCATTTGTTTGATGAATGAGTCTAAATTTTTATGCATTTTGCTTTTTCTAATGTTCTTTGATGGGGAGAGAAAACGAGGAAAGGGTGAGAATTCAGAGTCTTATTTGTGTTTTTTTTTTCATTTCAGTGAAACATTGAATACGATGTAGAATCTCTATTCTCATCTGCAGATATTGATGAGTGATTTTTTCTTATGAAGAAAGGGATTGCAATGGATAGCTGCGAGGAATCCCTACAAGGAGTCCCATAAAAACATTTCATTTTCTACTCTGTTATTCCATACACCGATTCAGTTTAGTGTCTGCCCCCAACGAACAAATGAATTCAAGATGCAATACGATACAAAATTCGAAAACGCGCTTAAAGTACCTGTGAAGCAGATACTCGAAACTGATTTCAGTATACAGAACAAATCTTGGTCGAATGTGCATTGAGTAATGTGTGCTGCTATGCCTTGATCTATGAGCAAAAGGACCTTTCCGAGATGCAGATCAGCTCCAGTAGTATGCAGAAATGTGTAAAAGTCACGTCACCACCTATCTTTTCTTAATCAACGTTCATAAGCTTTCTTCCGTGAACAATCTTCCGGATTCCATCGTTCAGCCATTCTCACCTCACATTTCCTTTTTCACTGACAAGATATATTTGTTAAGTGGGCTTGGTCTACATACATCGTTGTCTTGCGAATGGAGTCAATTGCTAAATTATGAGCACAAATCTTAAAAGGCGAAAACGCCAGCCGTTTTATCGGTGTTATCGTCGAGTAGTGCTCAATTCGCGGAGTTCAAAAAATTCTCAGTTATTCGAGTTTACAGCTTTCACTCATTTTGTTGCTTCGAACATTTTTTCGTTGGAATTCCCTAATCGAACCTGTTTTGTGGAGCGATCAACGGTTCATGATCTATGGCTTCAACAGGTGTGCGGGATCACTGTTCACATCAAGTACTGGGCAATTTTGTCGTTTCAGCGTAGAATGTCGTTTGTATACGTGCATCCAGAATGATCGCAACACGCATTCAGCCGCTTCTTTTTGCCTGAAGAAAGAGGAATGTCTTAGATGCAAAACTTTTATCGTTGTAATTTTTTGATTGGTTAAATAAGTACAGTTCTGACAGCCCGACGAGTACCGTATTCGATGACGCAATTTATGCTCTGTGTAAAATAGCTCGATGAATATAAAAATTAACGGTGTTCTAGAAATGTTCCAATTGAAGGGATGTTCGAAAAATGGAGATGCCACTCGATCTCCTCAACGCCCGTTATTCACTCATCTTTTCCGATGCACTTCCACGGTCACTTTACAATATTTACGGTACTTCTAAACTTTTAAGAGCTTTCATGATGAGAGTAATATTACATTTCGTCGATGAAACCACTTAATGACCCTACTTCTTGAGGTGAAGTTTTGTGACAGCTTCTTCTATTTTCCACCAAAGTTTCGAGTTGTGCTCCGAAGTTAGAGATGCGCCATGGCCAGGTGGAAAAATATCGTTCTTCTTTGCTTTCTGTCTATAAATCTCTAGTTCTATGGCCATTAATTCATTGCAGTAGAAGTTATGAAAAACAGAAGAGCGAATTTTGTGAGGGGCAAATTGATGCTTGTGACTTCATCGATGCGCAAGGTAATCGAGAAAAAACTTTCGAGCTACGGCATGGATTTCTCAGACGTTCAACACATGAGATGGGAAGCACTGATGAGGTGGTGGGATGTCATTTGAATATTTCTCGCCTGAAAAATATTTTCTTCGCAAGATTAAATGTTCTCTTTTCGTTCACTATTTACATTGATGAAAATAAAGACGGCTGCACTGCACGTCCTTTCTTTTGTAGTAAACAACAAGAAATGCGACGTATGCGAACTGAAATATTTCGACTCGAAACAAAAGTTTTTATTTCCCTTTTTTCGCTCTTTTCTTGCTTCTCGATAACCTTTGTTCTCTAGAATCAATGTTGAGTCTGATTTAGAGAAGAGTATAGCGAAAAAATATCGAACTCTTTTATTTGTTTCGCAAAAGAAATGTACGACCGCTCAAATGAATTCTTTTAACTGACTTATCAGCTTTGTTTCTGGAAGTTCACTTTCGGCATAGACTGCAGTCTTGACGTTTGTCTGGTCGCAGTACATCTCACATTCTTAAAATTTGCATAAAACTTTAAAACGTCAATGGGGAAGAAGTCACCCGTATTTTGCGAACTGTTCAATTTCTCTGAAGAATGGCGATATATAGGAGTGGAATCTTATATAGCAAATCAAGGAGCTAATTGCCATCCAGAAAACTTCATTCCAGGCTCGCTACTTTTATGAGCAATATTAAGAATTCGGTCTATTTAGTGGGCCTCATGCACTAAAACTATTCACTTTTGATGATCATCTACATTGATAAAGAGACGAAGAGCGATTCGTGGCATTTTTATGAGAACGTCTTCGATGCCCACAAATTCTACAAAATAAAACAGACCGCGAAAAAGCTATCACCTTTCTCTTGCAAATGCTGAAAGCTAATAATTGAAGCATTTCAAAAAACTTGGGCTTGTTCTGTTTTGACGCTCAACTTTTGTTCAGTCTATAGTAATTTATCACGAGTATAACCTTGAAAAGCAATATTTCTTATTTAATACGATCAGCATAGACTTACTGGTGTATTGTATAAAATCTCCAGTTTTTGGCACTTCAAGGAACGTCTCCGGTTTTGAAAAGCTTTTGCTATTAAGAGACATTTCAGTGTACTACGCATAAAAGCATCTCGTAGGTATCCAGCTCTCATCAAATCCTAACGACCTATATATATATATATATATATATATATATATATCATAGCTTTTCCAAGTGGCCAGATTGCAACTTTTTCGAAAACGCTTTCTTCTAAAGAAGACAGCTCAAAGGTCGAAGATTTCATAGTTTCAGTGGAAAACTTCAAGGCGTACGTGTTGCCAATTCATCCACAATCAAAATCTACACTTGATCAGTGTCATCCTCTTTGAAGTAAACAAATAAATGGTCTCTCAAATAGTATACAGTCGGAATTCGTTTCACAAAAACCTGTGAGTTGCTACGAGAATTTCGTTTCGATTATGTTGTTTCTATTTAATGAAATACATTTTCTTGTTATGAGTATCACTTGTTATGTTATGTGTTGTTTTATGCTAGTGATGCGTAATTTTAGCACGTTTTACCTTTGTAGATTGAAAAGAAAAACAGGTATTCGCTAATCAACGCCGTTTTATTTACAGCGAGTTTATGCATTGCAGTAGGTTTTCCATGTATTCAGCGCCCAATTTTGTTTGCCATCAAATTATCAAAATAATAGTTCATGTATTTGCTTGTTCTGTTGAAAGCGGATCCCGGAAAAGAAGCGAATCAACCTCGTTCCACTATTTTTCACCATGTAACGGCTCATACAGGTTTCCAGCAAATTTCGCATCCTGCCATTTGTGGAACGCATAGTCGAGAGATCCTCTCTATGTGAACCTGCATATGCTTTCCTCTCCAGCAGCTTCAGGAGTGCTTAAGCTGAAATTGCTTAAATATTTTAGGCATCCACAATATATTTCCTGGAACAACCGCGAACACCAATTTTCAGTGTTGATCCATCGGATTCTGAAGAACTAATAGATACGCAGATGAAGTTCTCGATCAATTGTGCATTTTCCAACCGTTAGACTGCTTCTCATACTGGCTGTGCTCATATTTCATAATCACTCGAGTTGGGGAAATCCATCTGCTCGAAGAAATTTGTGCGAAAAGCCAACAAGACTAAAATATGAATGCGTTACTGCGCACTTCTCATTATTTGTGGCAGACATCTATGTATGTTAGTGTAATTAGTGGGACAGAAAGAGCGCACAACGTGTCAGATTTTGTGATAAGCTTCTGTACCAGGTGAATACCACGAACAGCGATGGTTTTCTAAACAATTGCTTTTCATTTGTCATCTACCCTTCATGCAGTTGCTTTAATAAGAGAAGCTTCCATTAGGGGAACTCAGCGTATGGAAATTTGCTGCTGACATATACCTAAGTTTAGACGTGCGAGTTTGCAATATTATGCTGAATGCAACCCAATGCTTTTCTTGTAAGCTCTTTTGTGTGCAATTCAAAACTGCAGCTTCATGAACAACTTTCACAATTTATAGACGCATGATACTTCCAGCAATAATTTCGACGTTCTCTGTAACACGATGAATGTTCACTCTTCTCATCTTTAGGTTTTAACGAAAACGGAAATGTTAGTCAATACTTTNTGGGATGTCATTTGAATATTTCTCGCCTGAAAAATATTTTCTTCGCAAGATTAAATGTTCTCTTTTCGTTCACTATTTACATTGATGAAAATAAAGACGGCTGCACTGCACGTCCTTTCTTTTGTAGTAAACAACAAGAAATGCGACGTATGCGAACTGAAATATTTCGACTCGAAACAAAAGTTTTTATTTCCCTTTTTTCGCTCTTTTCTTGCTTCTCGATAACCTTTGTTCTCTAGAATCAATGTTGAGTCTGATTTAGAGAAGAGTATAGCGAAAAAATATCGAACTCTTTTATTTGTTTCGCAAAAGAAATGTACGACCGCTCAAATGAATTCTTTTAACTGACTTATCAGCTTTGTTTCTGGAAGTTCACTTTCGGCATAGACTGCAGTCTTGACGTTTGTCTGGTCGCAGTACATCTCACATTCTTAAAATTTGCATAAAACTTTAAAACGTCAATGGGGAAGAAGTCACCCGTATTTTGCGAACTGTTCAATTTCTCTGAAGAATGGCGATATATAGGAGTGGAATCTTATATAGCAAATCAAGGAGCTAATTGCCATCCAGAAAACTTCATTCCAGGCTCGCTACTTTTATGAGCAATATTAAGAATTCGGTCTATTTAGTGGGCCTCATGCACTAAAACTATTCACTTTTGATGATCATCTACATTGATAAAGAGACGAAGAGCGATTCGTGGCATTTTTATGAGAACGTCTTCGATGCCCACAAATTCTACAAAATAAAACAGACCGCGAAAAAGCTATCACCTTTCTCTTGCAAATGCTGAAAGCTAATAATTGAAGCATTTCAAAAAACTTGGGCTTGTTCTGTTTTGACGCTCAACTTTTGTTCAGTCTATAGTAATTTATCACGAGTATAACCTTGAAAAGCAATATTTCTTATTTAATACGATCAGCATAGACTTACTGGTGTATTGTATAAAATCTCCAGTTTTTGGCACTTCAAGGAACGTCTCCGGTTTTGAAAAGCTTTTGCTATTAAGAGACATTTCAGTGTACTACGCATAAAAGCATCTCGTAGGTATCCAGCTCTCATCAAATCCTAACGACCTATATATATATATATATATATATATATATATATCATAGCTTTTCCAAGTGGCCAGATTGCAACTTTTTCGAAAACGCTTTCTTCTAAAGAAGACAGCTCAAAGGTCGAAGATTTCATAGTTTCAGTGGAAAACTTCAAGGCGTACGTGTTGCCAATTCATCCACAATCAAAATCTACACTTGATCAGTGTCATCCTCTTTGAAGTAAACAAATAAATGGTCTCTCAAATAGTATACAGTCGGAATTCGTTTCACAAAAACCTGTGAGTTGCTACGAGAATTTCGTTTCGATTATGTTGTTTCTATTTAATGAAATACATTTTCTTGTTATGAGTATCACTTGTTATGTTATGTGTTGTTTTATGCTAGTGATGCGTAATTTTAGCACGTTTTACCTTTGTAGATTGAAAAGAAAAACAGGTATTCGCTAATCAACGCCGTTTTATTTACAGCGAGTTTATGCATTGCAGTAGGTTTTCCATGTATTCAGCGCCCAATTTTGTTTGCCATCAAATTATCAAAATAATAGTTCATGTATTTGCTTGTTCTGTTGAAAGCGGATCCCGGAAAAGAAGCGAATCAACCTCGTTCCACTATTTTTCACCATGTAACGGCTCATACAGGTTTCCAGCAAATTTCGCATCCTGCCATTTGTGGAACGCATAGTCGAGAGATCCTCTCTATGTGAACCTGCATATGCTTTCCTCTCCAGCAGCTTCAGGAGTGCTTAAGCTGAAATTGCTTAAATATTTTAGGCATCCACAATATATTTCCTGGAACAACCGCGAACACCAATTTTCAGTGTTGATCCATCGGATTCTGAAGAACTAATAGATACGCAGATGAAGTTCTCGATCAATTGTGCATTTTCCAACCGTTAGACTGCTTCTCATACTGGCTGTGCTCATATTTCATAATCACTCGAGTTGGGGAAATCCATCTGCTCGAAGAAATTTGTGCGAAAAGCCAACAAGACTAAAATATGAATGCGTTACTGCGCACTTCTCATTATTTGTGGCAGACATCTATGTATGTTAGTGTAATTAGTGGGACAGAAAGAGCGCACAACGTGTCAGATTTTGTGATAAGCTTCTGTACCAGGTGAATACCACGAACAGCGATGGTTTTCTAAACAATTGCTTTTCATTTGTCATCTACCCTTCATGCAGTTGCTTTAATAAGAGAAGCTTCCATTAGGGGAACTCAGCGTATGGAAATTTGCTGCTGACATATACCTAAGTTTAGACGTGCGAGTTTGCAATATTATGCTGAATGCAACCCAATGCTTTTCTTGTAAGCTCTTTTGTGTGCAATTCAAAACTGCAGCTTCATGAACAACTTTCACAATTTATAGACGCATGATACTTCCAGCAATAATTTCGACGTTCTCTGTAACACGATGAATGTTCACTCTTCTCATCTTTAGGTTTTAACGAAAACGGAAATGTTAGTCAATACTTTGGGGCACATCACTGTTTTACTTACCCCATCAGGTGCCCTTTTCACTGAATTCTATTTTCACAGCAGTTTTGCCGATTAGTTTCTTAGAGACGAATGATCGGAAGCTGATGGTAATAAGATGGGTTTGTCAAAACAGTACACACGCACTCGTTCAATTTCTTTCACTTGATTCCCTGATTGAAGTACTTCCTGCCAGTTTGTCGGCAATACGGTTCGTTCGTTCTCCTCGAATTTACGTCGTAATCATGTGACGTTGGACTTCCAATTGTCTCTGCGCAGAGGAGCTCGTTCTGTGCCATCTTCTGCGTATCTTGCAGTGCCGAGTGCGCTCCCTAGTCGATCGCCGTTCTGACCGGTATCCGAGTTGCGATATACAAAAGAATTCAGGAGTGCATTTCATGTCACCTTCCCGTGGATGAGCATAGTTGTCGATGTATAGCCGTCCTTGAGAGCCGATTCATCGTTTTGCAAATTTGCTGCATTACCGATACGGTCGGTTTCATTTCACTACCAGAGTTCTCTCTCTTGTTCTCTTCCATTTGGCTAATTCGACGGAAGGGTTTTCGTATCAGCCGATGGATAATCATTTCTGCCATTTTTTCGAAGAAACGCCTAAAGTAGCTCAAATNTCTTGTTCTCTTCCATTTGGCTAATTAGACGGAACGGTTTTCGTACCAGCCGATGGATAATCATTTCTGCCGATTTTTCGGAGAAACGCGTAAAGTAGCTCAAATTTTTTTGAGACGTTCTCCTTTGAATGAAGAAGTCTTGTAGGTGAACTATTTCCATTTGTCATGCATAGATTCATCAAAAGCGTTTGAAGTGTTTATGCGGTGCTGGCATAGATGGTAGGATACTTAGATTGTTCGAAACACACCTGCAATCCTTACGTTTTCGCGTCATTTACAGACATCGTATTAAAAATGAGCGCGCGTTTACATATGCTTATAAGTTTATACATACGTTAATACTCGTTTATGCATATGTTTACATGTTACTCCTTATATGCGCACACACCGATTCACGAATGTATCTGCGAAGCGCTCTGATTCCTAAGCAAATTCCGGTTCAAAGTCCAACTTTTATGTCGATTCACTAACGTTTAAATGAGCTTCACTCGCATCATTTGGCATTGCCGCATGAATAACGCTTGATAACGGATTAGCTGACTCCATCTTGGAGCATTTATAAAATCGGCGGGTGTATCGTTTGGATACAATTTTATCAGAGCATATTTCTGCTCGTCCTTTCGGAAGGATCTCCTTTGTCAATCTTTAAGCGAAAACGAAAGTAAATATGGTCAGTCGTTTGCAACGACAAATACAGATCATTCTGTTTCCCCTTGATTCGTTGTTTTATGGTGATGTAGAATTCTTCTCTTTGTATGTTGGTTCACTTCATCGCAATAAATATGCGAATGTTTCTCATTGATCTCAACTTCTGCTCTATGCCGCGTTCACATGAATGATATTTTCCGCGGCAATGGTGAACTTGTGCAAAATGAATTCGAAGCAAAGGGGATTTTCCGCTTGAATAAACTTATGCTGTTGCTCAAAGATATCCGAATGGAGCTCTTCCTTTCAAGATTTAAAGATGGCACTTGTCGACATCCGTATTGCTCCAATTCGGCATACAGGAAGAAAGTCTCACGCAGCTTCGAAAACTCGCTTCATTTCTTTGCATTGCTAATATCTTTAAACATATGTATAGGTGAAGTGACAAGAAATAACCTAAGATCAGTAAGACGTTTTGACGTCAAAAGGACGGTAAAATAGAAAAACGGGAGCGCACCTACTCAAAAGCATTTCTGAGCAATAAATCAATGCGAATGTAAAAGTTACTATTGTTAGGGCATGAAATTGATCGCAACATATAGAAGGGCATTGCTTAAATGAGCAAAATACAGTTTTGAGGGGAATTTTTCGAGCACTTGATGGCATATATGCAGTCGTAGCATTGGAATGTTAGCTAGTGACGTTCGGCTATTCGAGTACCGCCTTCAGCAAATCAGCGAGTGAAGTCACCCGATGACTCAAGAAATGGGTTGAAGAAAGGCGAATAAACAGAGATGTAGTTTAGTGTCTGTGAAGCCTTGGAGCGAATTTTTCTGTCAAACGTTGTATCGGTTAGTCGCTGCAGTCGAATCCGAGATTCAAAATTTAAACCTCCAGACGAAATATTTTTGAGGCGCAGATGAAAACTCCTGAAACTTTTCGAATATTTTCGAATAGTTCATCGTCGCAGGGTTGAGACTGCAGCTTTCAATAACCCAAGACGTGCGAATTCNTCCGAGATTCAAAATTTAAACCTCCAGGCGAAATATTTTTGAGGCGCAGATGAAAACTCTTACAAATTTTCGAATAGTTCATTGTGGCAGGATTGAGATTGCAGCTTTCAATAAACCAAGACGTGCGAATTTGTGATTTTTATAGGATTTCCGAAAAGAGGTGTGGGTTTTGAAGTTGTTGAGGTAAGAGGGAAGAATGACTACATATTTAATCGGTTTCATAATAAGCACTTCTGAAAAGCATTGAAGGTCCAAGTAAAGCCGTATAAGCTTAAGAGGTTCAGGCAGCAATCACTGGAATCCATTGGAATTGCTCGAGCTGCTTCATTTACGTAAGTCAACTTTTTTGCATCGCAAATTGGCGTTCAGATTGATCGATTTGACGTTATTAGAATTCAAAACATTTGAGAAGAGCACGCAAGTCGGTTTTGAGCTTCTAAGCATTTCTGAGATATTTCGTCGTGCCACTACTAATGGTTGTCAGAATCGTGTTGGGTCTTTGTTATGCCTACAGCTCGTCTTTTCCCTAGTTGATTTGAACGAAAGATTCTTCGAGGTCAAAATTCCTCACCAAGCAAGTTGGGAAAAGGATTTTGGTTGCTAAAATGAAAATGAATGGTTGCTAAAATGGGTTAATTTTAATGTGTGATGCCTTCACAACATTGCACGGCTTTATATTATGTCATCGAATATCGCGCATCTTTTAAACCTTTTTCTGTTGCGCTGTGAATCGATTCTTTTAGTACTGAATAGTTAAATTTTTAATTACTGATGAATCATTGCTTCTTTCTAATTGAGATATATAGATCCTCGAACAACAAACATGGCAGAAATGATAGGAACACCCAAAACTCAGATAG
>JAARMF010001274.1:11409-46754 GCA_022844705.1 Toxascaris leonina | reverse complement strand
TGTACAAATTGATCCCGAGGATATCTGTCAATTTATTCATTTCAAAGGATCATTATTGCCAAATAAGTGCAACAAGGATTAGCACTGAAAAATTTACGGCTTTCAAACGATAGCTGAAGGAAGCCTCCTACTAAATACTTAAGAAGAGCTGTATTGTCTAGCAAACTTTATTGGCATATTTGTAGTCAATTATTGCAAGTGTTCCACGGAAAGAGTTCCTTTCTGATAATATTCTCAAATTGGTTAGTCGAGTGAATAAGCATTTAGTCCAGGACATAGATATTTTGAAATGGAACGCGATAAACGTTCCATCATTTTCGTATACTAAACGTTTTCGAATCAAATATCAGATAAGTTGAGAACGAAAGCATAAAGTATAAATAAATAAAGTTCGGTTGAATTATTATATATCTAACCGATAGGGAAATTTGAGTTCGACGGTTCACTTATGTTTATTAACGATCTAATGTGAATTGCATTGAAATAAACCATATCGCAATATTCGTTGGAAATATTTCTTAGTGAATTGTTTCAATTTCTATGATATTTCGAAGAATTGGAGAATTGTTGTGTCATTTGTGATCTGTCGGGAACAAATTCTTCACATTTGGAACATTTATTATATGCGAATAAATCGGAAACAATTAAGGCAAGACGGTAGTGAGAAAAGAAAACTTCTCATGATTAGCGAAATCAATTGTTGAGAATCTTAATAATTCCAACGTCGACATTTCCGATTGACTGAAGAAATGTGACTTCTGACTTCTAATAAAAAATGAACGAATCTTTTATAACTGATCAATTCCTCAATTGAACAACACTATTGACAAATAATCGCAAAAAAAATGTAGTGAAATTCATTATTTTCTATATAAAACAAACATTTTTTATTTGCAAATATTTCAAGCTGACTTTCGAGATGAATTCGCAAAGACATTGAACGAATATGACACTCTGAGACTATGAAACCAAGCTCTATCGTTTAACAGTTGCAGTTTATAGTAACCACTTTTTTGAATCGTGTACATATCTTTGACGGGTGCTGTAGTGGGACCCGGCAACCATCCAAAGCTTGGGAAAATCGTCTCCATCCTATAAAAGCTAGATGTTTACCACACTAGAAAATGTGATGGATTGTAAAACTTTATCACTACAATGCAACAGTATTTAAATTGTCGAGTGAAAAAAGACCTGAATTGATTTTTTGAGAAAATAATTATTGCCCGACTAGCCGAATATGTCCACCTTCTGTATTTTAATCAGAAAAGTTGAAGACAACGCTTCAAAGCTTTCAACCTACGCAGTCTGATAGGTTCGTCGCATTCACTTAGCCGAGAAATTGCGGTTACAAATTTGTGAAGAGCATAAATCCACTCGAAAACTCAAGTCCACTCATATTCGGGGAAAATTTCTCGAAAATCGTTGTGACTTTTACTTCGATGCTGATTTCATCAATTTCTGCCTGTTGTTAAAGCTCTCTACCCTTTGCAAAAAAAAAACCTCCCATTATGATAACTGTAATAAATTGAATTAACTTATCGGTCTCACTGCCTAAGAATTTCTATTTGACAACCAGCTTAATTTACTAAACCTGAGTTTAGAAATGTCAAACCCATTCAAGATGGATCTTTTGGAATGAACATAAGTCTATTCCGCAAATTTCTGAAACCATTTTCGATATATGTTTTTCGAGCGTGCATTCAGCTAATTATTTTGCTTTCATTTGTCGCAAACTATAGAATCGCTAATAGCTTATGTACTACATCGTTGTATAGCTATAAGAATTTTTAAATAAAGATTTAACGAAAAACTTTTCACTTATATATCCGAAAAAATAAACTTTGGCAGGTAAAAGACGCTAATTCACCTAGAATAAAGGATTATCTCTGGATTAGTTGATAATATGATATGATAAACAAGAATCACTATGATTATTTAAATTAGATGCTTATGAGTGAATTATTAGAGTGCTAAGCAGAACTAATAGCAGCGTATTTGAAAAGAAAATGAGAACATAATAATCTGAAGTGCAAAAAATTCCACTCAACTAAAATGAATATCGCTAAAAAGAGCCAATTGATTCGACGGATTTCTGCAAAGAGATAATCAGTTAGCGGAAATAGCTAAGCTAAGCACTCACATTCGTGGATCGCTATCATTCTCCTCATCAGTGCGGAAAATAGCGAATGCGAATTGCGCATCTGTACATATTATCCACGAGATACAATCACCAGCTTCCGCATATCGCGTTATAAAAGTACTTTGACCAGCACGCACATAGATCGTATCGAGATTTTCTGGTAACTGTAAAATGTATATGATGAAGATTCGCGCAAACAATTCACTTCAAGATTCAAGAATTTATGAAAGCGATGAAAATTCTCAAATTCGTTAACGTTGATGCAGTTGTTGAATTCCTTGAATTTAAAAATAACTTCTCTGTGCAAAATTTTCTCTGTTTTTATTGTCATTTCAGATGAAAAAAAAATAGAAAAAAAGTAGAAGTTTTTTCGCAGAAAAAAAACTGGTTTACTCCGTCATTGCGTTACAACGAAAAAGTAACTCTTCATCAAGATATGGTAGTGAAAACTGATAATGAGTTCGGAAATGAATAGCAAAGGGTTGGAAAAAGATGCTACAATTGATGCATGCGCACCTGATGAAATGAAAATAAATCATTGAATTGCAATCGTGCAGCAGAAGAAATTCTGAATTTTTGCTGCAGTTGAGATGAGCATCCGAAGCATTCAAAGCTCAACACTTAATTTTTCTTTGCTCGTATCAATGGAATCAATTTCTTTGTTCTAGCAAGCATTGTTTGAATGAATTCATTGTTGTTCTTAATTAGGAACGCTTACAGTTTGAAATGCAACTGTTATAAAGGACTGCGCCTTTTAAAACGAAGGAAGAGGCTATCCTATCTCTCCTCCCTCCCCCACCTCCTCCCCTTCCCTCCCACATCCTATCTCTCCTCCCTTCCCCACTTCCTCCCCTTCCCTCCCACACTTCCCGCGCCCCATCACCCACATTCCTACAAGTTCATTCATTCTTTCCATCCCTCATTGCCTAGGCCAATCTTTTTCATTGTGCTTGAGGTTTTCCTCCTCAGAAAGTGCGATCATCTCGAATCGAACCTCGTTCTGATCGTAATAGTCATCTTTTCGAAAAGCAATCGGTAATTCAATAAACGAAGTGAATTTTGGTCCATCAGCTGTATTCCACTTGTCTGGTAATGCATCGGCGTTGGCGAATTCCAAAATTTCCTCACGCCAATTCGTCGAACTCAATATGCGTACCTTTAAATGAAAAACTTTTTTATATTGCCATCAATTAATTTGAATGGATCCCATTGAAGGAATATGTGCTTTAAACTTTCACAAAGCTTCAAAGTGATGGATTTGTGGATTATAATGGAGAAGATGGCTTTTCTTTCGTAGCATTTCATGTGAAAAAAATGGCACTGATAAATCGATTATCAATAAAGCATAACATTGAAATTTATTCAGAATGCGCTGCCTTACAGATGCTTCAATGATGGCTTCAACTGAGAAATTAATTATCTTTAAGCTGCTTATATTTCTGAGAGAGAATGTGGTCGATCAATTTTTATTCTACAGTTGAATCATTTGAAGAAATTTAAAATCCACAGTGCAATTTACAATGCAAAAGTGGTACTTTTGCAAGAAGAGAATGCACATCTCAAGGTGAGATTAGCACTCGTGATTAAAATTTTTTGATATTATCTAAGAGTTGAAGCAAAGCCTAACAATACCGTAAAAATAGAGCAGCCAAGGAGCAAAGAAATGGGTATTCATTAAAATATCTTCTTGCTTCTCTTCCATCCCACCTCGATCTCTCCCCCTTTCCGATCCAGCGGTCAGTTTAAACTCCTTAGCGCTGACGATGCATATAAGGAGGATTTATAATTTTCCCCATAATTGGAATTTATATCGTCTCCACTTTATAAACCCAGAAATATCTCAAGGAATCATAACTACTCGACGGAGCGAATGACATTTAAAAAAAAAGCATTATTCATAGCATAGAGTGAACCGTTTTTTTTTGTTCAAAAAATGGCTATCGCTCAACGATACGATGAGAAAGAATTTCGTTGAATAAAATGAGAGGAAGTACAAATGATAGAATCGAATAGTCATTAAGCGTTATTTTTATGCGTCTTTGCATCGGCCATCAAACGTTGTTTTTCTATGTGTCCTTGAAGATTGTGCTTCGATATCATTTCATCGTTTAGAGAAATTTCACTTATGCACTTAAATATTATTTCATCGATAATAAGATAAATCAAAATTTCATCGAATATTTCAATAATCTTTAAATATTTGAACTTCTATTATTCATTATTTATTCATAATTTGACTATTTTGCATTGCGTTGCATTTTGTTGCAATGGAAAAGAATTGCAAATGCTTTAAAGAGGTTTAAATATGATCAGAACAATGTTGCACTTTAGCGCCTTTCAATTGCACTAACAATTAAATAAAGCAGCCATCTGTCAATAAATCAGATAACTCGAATCTATCGATTTGTTAGTCCATATTTATTAACTAACCTCTAAAGAACGATTATAAATAAAACATATTTATAAATAATAAAATATTGAATTGCCACATTAACACCGAATATGTGAAGCACTTTTGTTCAATTCAATCTTTCATTCATTTCTAATGAAAGCAAATTGTAGGAAAAAAAAAAGCCAATTGTCTACTAGTGATGATTTGATGTATTAAAACTCAAAAGGTTATATCTTTATTTCCCTCGTAGAATATTCCTCTTATCTCGAAACAAGAGTGATATTGACACATTTATAATGAGTAATAATATTTGCCTACCTTTTCACGTGTTCTAGTCGGTAATAATGGTTTTGTGAAATTCCAAATGACGTTCATAAATGTCGGTGCATTAACGATGACAAAATATTTGATCACTTCCACATAGTGTTCGCTCATAAATTCGCAAAGACACTTGAATGGTCCCAAAATCATTCGAAAGAGTCGTACATCATATTTTAGATCAGTTAGATCGATTACGAATAATATTGATGATTGTTTACCTATAGAGAAGAGAAATTTACGTTGTATCGTTGGATGTTATTTTTGTCGAGAAAAAATGAATATTTCAGATCATTATTCAATTAAGAGACTCTATTAAGGGCATTTAAATTTGATTCTATACAGTTTTCTTCTGTAGAATATTTAAAACGAATATTTCGAATTCCTTTCATTATATGGATATGGTCTCATTATGTTTTAAGCGGAATGCTTGGAGAGAATTTGTTTTGATATGGGGTCGTAGCATCCCTTGATAGAGGGCCGTAGCACTTCAAACACAAATTTTGGTCGAGGGGAATGATGCTGAGATCCCCCATTCTTATAATATGCTGCCTCAAACTCACAACGGTGGTCGTTTCCAAAGCTTTAGGAGTGTACATAAGAATGCCTGGCACATGGATCACGTGAGAGTACATCGGAAATGGAATGACGAAGCTAAATTCACTCGTTCATTTTACGCTTATTTAAAGAATTGAATAGCATTTCAGAAGATCGATTTTAAATGATTGATCGCTTCAGGTAGTCAGTTATCAATCCCTTCTCATCAACGGTGAGATACTCCAAGGCTAGAGAACCACTAAAAAATCATTTGCGCAATCGAATTAAGCTCATCCAGCTGCATAACAGAGTTCGTGCTTTTGAAAACAGCCACTGGACGACAAACCAGTTTGGAATGATTTGGAAGCACATGAATTCCTGAAGAAGTCTGGATCGGCGATCACTGACTATTGGTCTTTGCGGCTGACGAACTACGTTTAGCCCTCCACAGTTCATTGTGTCTAATTTGTGTGCGAAACTTTGAAAAAATCATCTGCTTACTCTTTTCAAGCAAATGTTCACTATAGTGGATGATTTCATGCGCAATGTTGGGCGGCATTCCGGGCAAGTATCGTCGCCCATGATTACCCTTGATTTTAGTGAATAAAGGACACCCTTTCAAATTACTTGCGAAGATGCAAGAACATATCGAGCCATGATTTGCTCTCTTTCCCAACGACCGCTTGAGTCGCTTAAGCAATGAACTTTGAAATAATGCAGCTTTAAAGGCTTCTCAATTTTTCGCATTATTATTGATTGTTGATATCAAGCAAGATGCATACAGTCTCGATTAAATAAAGTAAGCCTCGAAAAATAAAGCAACATAGCACATAGATGAGTATCTGACCGGTTCGTTTCTCCAGTTCCATAATACTGTGAAGCATATTTTCAAGATCGTACATTCGTGCCATGAGAATATCTGTCGATGAATGTGTTTGAAGCATGCCGGCGAAATCAATTTGTCCAGTCTGAAATCCATCCAACATTTACTCTTAGAATATGCATCTATTCCATATTCCAGAAGACTGTCCTCGTTGGATGCACTAAACGCTAAAGGTGTTGTCCACAACAATGCTCAATAACTTCATCATTAAAATATCGTAGGCTATAAAGAAACTTCAAATCTGCTTCAAATCACTTATGAGGCAATACGATGAAAATTTGTAGATTACTTTCAAGACTTAAGTGAAGTGAATAATTTAAATCTTTATGCATATAATCAAATCTTTAGCCGTACAAATTCAGCGATTTCTGAAAAGCGATTACTACCTGCTCGATCATGACGAGAACATTCTCGAATTTACCCGACATGCCCGTTATTTTATAAGGCCAATGTTTGTGAATAATATCATCTCTGCACATCGTTCCACGTTTATCCATTCCCCATAGCGATGATCTGAAATATGTAATAAGTGTGTGCAAAATAATCGAATAAAGGCGATCATTTCGTGCAATGGTTTCTTCTTCCTTCTTTCAAAACTCGTCAATCGGATAACTCAACCAATAACGATTCTGCCATCGTTTCAGTGATTCACCATTCTGGCTATGGTAATAATGGTGTTGAAAATTATGAATACCATTTGAATGAGTTTATAATATTTAATTTCGTCATCACTTTCAACCCCAAAATTCATATTATTGTCTTCATTTAAACGAAACAATCGAGACGTCTCATCACCTACGAATGTGAGAATAGATATCACCAATAGCTGCAATTTGAAATGTTGCTAAATGTACGTCTGATAGAAAAAAATTGAGTGATTATTACGATAACGTCAAGGTGAATGCTAATATAGCAATGATACCTGGCCTTTAGATGAACCTTAAGTTTCTCGGCGACCTGCTCTATTGGACCAGGATGACCTCGTAGCCATCGGAGAAGATTGAAATCGGTATCGTAGTAATCGGTGAGATAGGGTAATACTAGCTTCCGTAAACGCTGTATTCGCTGTTGATCCTCTTCGCTGATGTGATTCGTTAGCATATTAATCGAGTAGGCACACCACTTCAGTCGAATGGAAATTCTAAGGAAAATAATGAAGGAATGAATTCAGAAATGTTTCCTCGAAGATGTCACGCCCCTTTTCGCTTCTTAAAACATCTTTTTTTTTTTTTCTTTCCAGCGATCTTTCATCGACGGAAATTTATGGAATGAAAGCAAAAGCCGTCTGAACATCTTGTTTTTCTATCTCTTAGATTCGTTCTGATAGATTTGATGAAAAGATAGGAAATGGTGAGGAAAAAATAATAATAATAAGAACAAGATGAGTTCAACTTTATATGAGAGGAATTTTTATATTCGTTTATAAGTTTAATATAGTTGTGTTGAATAGAGGAATTTTAATGCAACATGAAATATGTTGAGGAGTATCGCTTAGCAAATCTGACAACAATACTATCACTGAAATAAAGCGCCATTGAGATCGTTTCATTGGCTTATTAAGCTGAATATAATGCTTATAATATGAGAATTATTGAATTGAATGAATTAATTTGTAGTTCGTAATGGTTGTTGCAATTCGAGGGATATAGAACAAAGCAGAAATTGAATCACTTAAGCATTTTCTAGCATCTGATAAGAAATTTGATCACATGAAAGAGATAAGAACACAAACAACATGTGACAGAATTAGTTTTTTTTCTTTTGAGGCAATAAGTTGGAAACTCGTGTAGTAATCGGTGAATACACAAGGCAATAGAGCATCTTACTTCGTTTGTACTCATTGAGAAAATATTTCTCACGCACTTTGCGACATCGATATTTGCATACGGCTAAAACAATCCAAGCTGTTCAGCTCAAGATCATTCAACATATTATAGAGAGATGGAGGATGGAGTGGGGTGGAGGCGGGGTGGGGGTGGGGGCGGGGGGGGACGTTGCAGTTGACGAAACACCAAGCACAAATAATCACCAATCGAAAGTAAGGAATTTCAAGATAATCGTGAATGAGTGAACTGTGAGCGAGAAAACTAATTTTGCAATGACATGGGCGTGAAGGCTGAAAATCCACGATTTCGGCTACGTGATCTAAGAGATTGTACTAACGCTGATTAAATAATTGAATATTGCAATAGAAAGCTAGATGAGCATTGATAAGAATTTTAAAGAAATTACTTGCTGTGATGAATTTTTTGAAGCTTTTATGCCGTCAATGATCCTAGTAGACATCCCGATGACAATGTAAAAATATTTCATTATTTCATCTATTCATTTTATTTTAAAATAAAACACATTTCATCTTTTTAAATTTTTTCGAACTTCTTATTCGCTCTTAGCTTTATACTGCAATGCAGTACGATCTGCTATAGCTGCAGTAATTTTGCCACAAGAATCATGCAATATCGACTCAATGAATCGAAATCGTCGACAAAATTAATCTCGCAAAAAGAAAACGTTATTTAATCTGCTAGCAATTATGATGTAATGCACTCAGAAAAGTTCGGCTTTGATAGAGCTTATTACCGAAGAGTTCATGTAATTTTTGCACCCTGTAGCATAGTATAGTAGAGGATAAAAAACTCGGCAGATGGTTAATCGTAACGTGGTATAGTTTTCGAGATTTTAGAGGGAATAATATTATCCACATTAATTTAAAAACGGCATTGAGGTGGCAGTACTGGTTCTGAAGTCTTTGTTAATTGTTGTTTTTCCGATAGTGATCAGAGGTTGTTTCCGCTGTTACTTCTTGTTGCGTCCAACTCTTAGAATTGAAAATAAGTTGGACACTGTGCCTATAGAAAGTTCCTCTTTCATCGAGTGACATTTTTCCAAGGCCAATGATGAAAAAACAAAAGAAATGGAGCAGAAGAAGAGGAGAACAGCTTGCGAAAGACTCTCCTAGTCATGAATTTTCTTGTTTTAGTGTGTAGCTGAGAGGGTTTCACCTTTTATATCTCTTCGAATTGCTTCTTAATAAATTAGTAAGCGTATTTTCGCTCATCTGAAACTTTGTTTCGTTTTTCTGAAGGAGTATATGTGGCTTAGTGGTAACGCAAATTTCATCATTTATCGAGAACGTTTGAAAAATTGTCTGTTTTCTACTCCCTACGAAAAAATTTATAAGCTTAACACCCTCTTTCACTGCAATAAAGAATAGTTGAAAATATAGTTTATCATTTTCAGATGTTAGCTTTGCGATCTTTCATCTGCACTCTAAGATTTCTGGTTTTTTTTTCTTTTAAACTTGTAATGATGTTTATTTCTTAAAGTGTGTGCTTCACGCCTTCCTCACCTCTATTACGCATCATTACTCGAAAACACTGCACTATTACCTTCTCAAAACATCACTCATGTAAACCAAAGTGCTTGGCTTTCTTTTCGAATTTTATCGTTCAAGCGATAAGCGATAGTAATATTTTCACAATAAACACATTAGCGACAAATATTCAATACAATACGATATACAATGTTGAAAATTTCACATCGATATGGAAAGAAGTTTAAGGCTGTTGAGGAGTGCATTTATTCAAATATAACCATCAGCGTATCTTTTATATGCAATTTACTCGGTGGGTATGTTTCATTTTTCACTTGAAATACACCAAAAAAAAAATTATCATTGTAATGCGTTGTTATTTTTTTCTCATNNNTTTTTTTCTCATTAAAAAGTGAGCCAGAATACTTGAGTATTTTCGAATTTTTTTTTCCTTATCATTCTAGTTTTACAGTTGAACTTCGATTCGTTCATTTCTCTCATTCTAGTTTGCCATCGGACTCTATGAACGGTATTCATTTTTATGACTATTTTATATAATTTCTTGTGATTGCATCTTGCATCATCTATACAATTCATAACCTTCATCTACACAAATCAACGTCTTTAAGAGGTTTTTTTTACGTGATTGCCGAATGAAAAAGAAAATGAATGAAGTGGAACTGAACAAGTACTATGGAAATTGCGCTGAGGAGAATCTTTTTTTTTTCCCGAATCTTATGAGCATTTATCCATGAACTCTAGAGCAAATTCCATATCATCAAGCTTGCATTGGCTAGATGGTTGTTGATTGACATTTTTATGAAAACAAGTTCCCTGAATTCATCGAAACTTCCGCGTTCGTCTACCATTTTCCTTATAAACAACAAAATCAACGTCGATGAAATCTCTGGAAAGGCACTCCATTAATGATAAAGAATGACTAGTTGTAGCAATGGATTCGACAATAAATGAAATGAGTGCAAACTAGAATTGAAATTGGTCACTATCCTTGATAATTGAACTCTGAGGGGCACTTCGATTACCTTCACGCCATATAAGATACCAATATAGACGTCGTCCACATATAAGTTCGTGTATTCTGAATGAAAATTGAACGGCAACGAAGATAATCAGATCCTGAAATTGTTTGGTGACAAATTTCATATCATTCTTTCATCCAGGTAGTTAGTGTTGAGAATCAGGTAATTATGACATGGGACATCATTTTACTCAACTCTTACTAATCATTTCTTAATTTTTTTAGAACTCACAACACATGTGGTAAACGTGGGCACAAAAAGTCTCCACGATTGTGCATGACACTTACCATGAAAAAAAAATGAAGTTTGAAATAATCCGTCATCCGACAGTTGAGGTTGAGATTTAGTCGCCCACCCCCTTCCAAATTTAGCCTTTAACAATGAGTTGACCAATTCAATTCATATTCCTACACTATCCAGAAAATATCCTTCACTTCTGAACGGACAAAGATTTATATCATCGAGTTTAGTGATACTGAAGAGACGAGCATTAAAATTATGCTAGATTCATAAAAATTTTTCATTGCGAACCGGCATAAATGATATTGTGCCGAGCGAAAATAATTCAATAAGATGGAAAATAGCGCACTCGGGTGGACTATATATTTTTGAAGGCGAAGATATAATCGTACATAGCATTTGTGTGAGCGTAGTGAAAGTTGTGAAATTTAGTTTAAAGCTAACCATTTCATATGTGATACCGACAAATGTGAAAGCAATAATTACAGTTATAAAGAAGATTAACGATAACACTAAATTAAAACCAATCAAAAATAAATATGGCAACAATAAGCGATATCGTTCCGTCTTAATGGCCATCTGAAATATTCATTAAAATCATCATAGAAATTTGCATTTTTTGCAAACTTTTGCATCTTATGATAATCACCTTAGAATATTCAATATAAAACACTCGTCAGTGGGAATATTCTCTTTCACGATATAAACGCATCAAATATATCATTTCTGAGATAGAAATAATATTAACCTCGTAAAACGGATGGTTTTTTCACTTTGATAAATTTCCATCAAGAGAATTGAGTGCGAGTTACATACATGCCTTCAGGTGACGAGTGTCAAGATGAAATGCGCACCAAAATTGGTCAATTTTTTTCAAGTGTGTGAGCTGCTTAATCTAATAGAAATTGACACATTGATGGGAATATTTTCAAAAAAAAAAGAAACATTTCCGCTTTAATTTCTAACTTTCATTATATGGCCGATCGAATACATTTATATTTTCGATGAAAAAAATTTTGATCTCTAAAAAAAAAAGAATATTCTCGCAAAAATTTTGAAAGTGCAAAAAAAAAGAATTTCAATTCAGAGATTTCAAACATAGCCGTAGAATTTTCTATACTAGAACGAATGAATTAAAGAGCTCAGAGTGTTTTTTTGAAGGCATCATTGTTATGCTCGAATTCAAAAATCGAATACATTCCAAAAGTCGAAAACGTTTGATATATAAACAACTGTTTTTTTTCTGTTTTTTTGGTTTTGTATTTTTTCGCTCGTAATGCAATCATTCGTTCAATCTAACTAAACTGTTAGAGTAATTTGTCAAATGCGTTTATTGCTTGAGAATAGCGCCATTAGGGTATGCCCGTCACAAGTTCAACTTTTTCAATATTTTCGATCATTAGGCTCCTTCTTACAATTGCCGAGCCATTCGTCTTTCTATAGCAGTCAAATATTCGTCTATAGACGCATTCAATGAATTGATTTGCTGGGCCATTTAATGAATAAATAAACATCATTAAGCTGCAAAAAAAAAAATTCTTCTATACAGCTCGACGCTAATCGAAGCATCATATTTCGACTACATTGACTTCCGAGAAAGTGGCATCAAGTTACTTCTAATCGATAATCTGTGAGATGCACTGAAATTTCTAAATGATTGAAGCTTGAAAAAATGCACTGATTTCGCTAAAAATAATTATTTAAATTTAGATCACTCAACTTCAGTGATATCATTTCTCATATAGTCCTAGTGGATATTGAGAAAAATGTGATGGCCTTATGTGCTATATATATATATATATTGATGTGTGTCTGCATCCTTCAGGCTTATAGTTTCAACTCCAAAAATATGAAAGGGTGGAATTGCAAAATTCGGTGGATAAAAGCATTATAAAATAATTTCTTCCTTTTCTTTTCGGGATCATCCATCCATTTTGAAACGATAGTTGCCGATTATACATAATGCTTAAAGATAAATGCAAATTCGTCTTTTTTGCTACCATTCGGTTTTTCGTTTTCCCACTACTGCGCTAACAAAAAACGATTCTTTTATGGATGATTTTCATAAGTGATTGGGCTTGATTAATCCATTGAGGTGATTTATGGAAGCGAATACCGTTTCAGCTGCACTATCACGCTTTTCCACCTGCTCAGTTTTTTCCATTCCAGGAGAATGGATATTGCAAAATGTGTAAGGCTCGAGAATTGATATTCATATCCCTATTATTAATTGCTCTACCACCTGCTGTTCTATTGAAGGTTTCAGACTTTAAAAAAATAATAACTGCAGAATGATCAAGCACCTCTTTATGCGTCAATTCAGCCTAAGTGACCGCATCGTACAAAAATAATTGCTTATTGACGATGCTTCTATTTAATTTGACTATTTAATACCGCCAGTTCGTCTATTTAGGAAGTTTATTGGAATTACACAGTACTCTTCCGTCGTTGCGAATTTTTCCTTTTTTTTTTCAAAGCTGTGAGTTTATCGTAAATTGGCAATATGCTTATCGACCAGTGTAATAGATTAAAATCCTTTGCTGATTGCACAGCTTTACTGATTAGCTACATGTTGCTGAATTTTGTGGAAGAGCTTTCATCCTCGTGTTTCATATTCTTGAACGATTGATGGGCTTATCAGAAAGAAATGGCTCAAAAAACGGTCACCCTCATAATTACATAAGCAAATGGTAGCAATTGTTTTTTGAATTTAAAACACATCATACCAAAGCAAGAATATCGAATGCTAAATGCAATAGAATAAGGAAAAGCAATAGAGAGTATGTATAGCAAATACGCTCTTCATGAACTATTAAACGGCCTGGTCCACGCCCAACTGTTAGCTCTTCAACTGATGTCATATTCACAGAGCGACACATCATTAGCGGATGTTCCAAACCTGTAAATGGAACGATTGAATTTATATCTTACCACTACGATAAGATTCTATTTTAAATCATAAGGCGATCCGCCTGGCTAATTTTGCTGAAACGAAAAAAAAAAACATAACCTGCACACCTGTTGACATAAAATGAATATGGCAACTGATATACAGACGAATGTTATTAGAGCAGAGCACTATAGTTGCCATATTTCTTAATAAATTTGAGATTTTCGACGTCGATTCACTCATAAACACATCAACTATTTGTCGAGGAATAACTTAAATATTCTTCTTTATTTGTAAATTTTCGCATGAGATGTAGAAATTTGAGTGGGAATTTTGTTTGACAGATGATCACATTAATTCAGGTACCAAGTTTTGTTGTGTTTCATTCGTTCATTATTCACACGAAATGCTCTATCACAGCATAGATAACTTCACAATTAATGCGTTGTAGTCAGTAGCAAGATTCTTTTGAGAATCATACCACCACTCTCTGAACTATCTTGACATCAGTGTCTTCTTGCGTCCTCTGTGGTGTTTGTTCGCTTGATGATGAAACGGGCCGCCTTGGAGAACATTCGGTGGTCGTATAGACCGCAGGAATTCGCAATAAGTTATTTTAGAGCCAAACACACTACAGGGCTACTCCACACACAAAAAGTTCCATGCTTCTGTGACAGATTTGATCATCCACATAATATGGATCACTGCTAGCATTCGTCACCTTTGATGGTAGATGCACGATATCGGGTATTGACAACTCCGGAAACCAATGAATCGTCGAAAAGCCAGAATGTGGCACATGATAATGATTCGCTCTCTATTTTATTCTAACAGCAATAAAGTATTCCTTTTAAACGTTGACAGTAATTGAGAGCAAATAGGACGAGAATTACCCTGATGTCATGATATCATTGCAGCAAATGTCAAGCGTGCTCTTTCGGTCCTTCCATTTCCTCCATCCCACTAAAAACTCAAAAATTCTCTACAGAAATTTCTATAAAATGTCAAAAACAAAATGCATATAACCAAACTTGAGTGTTGATTAATTTTGTGTTTAAGTGTTACTATAATGCAGTGGAATTTCGAATCTATTGACTACTTCGGTTGCTTATCACTTTATCACTCTTATCACCATACATCCTGATAAATCACAATGAAAGGAATGCTTACGCAGTGCAAACGTTAATGAAATAATGACAATCTCGGCGACACAATATGCGATAACGATTGTTTGCACATGGCAACACAACGAATGGTAATAGTTACTCGGATGACGAGGCATATTAATGGCTATGTTGAGGTCGCTGAAATTTTTTTCTCCATCAGTTCTCAGTGAGTCTGAAGAGCAAAAAAATACATCATCGAATTTTAATCTAATACTTGCTTCATCTGATTAGCGAGTTTCAATAATTGCAACTAAATAATGAAAATATTCGAAATTATGTTTTAATAGTTCAATTAAGGCAATCGTTCGTACAAGTTCTCGAGAAAAAAAAGTTTTATCGATGACATGGATGTACGACACAAAATCGACCACCAAAAAATACATATAAATTATTTTCCACCTTTAATATGACTACAGCTCTTTTTGAAGTCGATGAATGATGAATGAAACATGATGTTTCAACAAGCCTCTCTGTAATATGCATTTGAATCATCAGTTCATAGAAATTCGGACTTAAAATTATTTCTTTTGCTGTGGCCCTGCTTCGAGGAAGAATAGTGAAATGCTTATATATGCGCTCGTAAGCATGATCAAGATGTTAGCGTTATGAGTGTTACGAAGAAATTTTTGCGAGCTATTAGAATTACACATTACTCCTTCTGGAGCTCTTTTTTTTACAAATTTCCCATGAGATGGGAATCCGATTTGCGGAAAAAAACATAGAAAAAAATTTCTGGGAATGTCCTTGAATGGAGAAAATATTTTAATTTTTAAGATGTTATTTTAGCCGTTTTCAACGTTTTTGCAAAACACCTCAATTTCATCGATAATGAAGAGACGTCTCCTATCGCAAATAAGTGAAGTATATCATTTGATGTATGATGGATGTGATACGATCAATAATTTAAAAAGCCTTTCAAATTTTTGGATTTTAGATAGAAGTCGAAGAAAAAAAAAGAAAAAGCGAATTGACACAAAAAAATAACACATCTATAAAGTAAAAGGAAAAATATAACTGGATGAACCCGATTGGTACGAAACGAGGAACGCAATTTTTTCTTTGCGTATGTTCACTTCAAGTTCACGCTCCACGGTTGGGCTCTCATGTGTAACGAAGCATATTCAATATATGCCTGCAATCAGCAAACGTATCGATAGTCGCCAACTAAGTACCGCCGCATTCGTAACAGATAACATATGAAAGATCAAGCTACCTTGTCAATGGGATTATTTCCACCTATTATTAGTCCATGAATCGCTTACATATATCGGATAAATGAATCGGAGGATTCTGTTCGAGAATTTTGATAATGAAATGCTATGTTCGGCTTTTATGCTCAAATTTTCAGCACTATTTCACATATTTTGCCAAGAAAATATATTTCAATGCGTCAATCTATATGAGTTTCGTATGCATATATTTGTAGTGCATATTCAAATATTGCAAATACATTGCAACTTGTGAAAAGTATTGCAGTTGCAAAAATATCGAAAGAAAAGAGTGCAAATTCATCCCGCAAATTGCAATCTTTCATTTCGTCATATTTCGCTACGAAAATTTTTGAAATTGACTAAGATTNATTCATCCCACAATTTGCAATCTTTCATTTCGTCGTATTTCGCTGCAAAAATTTTTGAAATTGACTAAGATTTTATTATTCAACACGAGTAATACTCTATCGCCAAATTTTGAAGTTTTGCTTTCGAAAATGAGTAATCAGCAAAAAAAAAAGCAATTTGAACTTTTTAAATCCGTCATAACCTTATAAAAGAGAATTACCGTTCATACTACCACTACTTTGATTATCAGCCGTCAAGTGAACGAACCAGACAATTAACAAACATCATCGATTAAAGACAAATTTGAATCTGATGCAGTGATAAGAGATTTATTGAGTTGTGGGTTTAGTTTATTGTCCTCCGGTATATCATAGAATTTCTTTCCGATTTTCTTCTCAACAAGTTCACATTTATTCGGTGATAAGGTGCAAGAAAAAATCATTTCGCAAAAAAAAACCTCTCGTTGAACCAAAGGTAATGTNAGACAAATTTGAATCTGATGCAGTGATAAGAGATTTATTGAGTTGTGGGTTTAGTTTATTGTCCTCCGGTATATCATAGAATTTCTTTCCGATTTTCTTCTCAACAAGTTCACATTTATTCGGTGATAAGGTGCAAGAAAAAGCCATTCGCAAAAAAAACCTCTCATTGAACCAAAGGTAATGCGGGTGAAATATTAAAGCAATAGAGCAATCATTTCAAGATGTCGAGTTGTTTTTTTCTCCAGAGTGAATTTTTCTCGCTCAGTGATCATCATGAATCTTATCATTTACACTGTTTTGATCACTCGATTGATAAAGTTATCATCGAGATTACAAGCGCTTATAAGAGGGAAATTTCAAAATTTCCTTCGGAAATACGTTGAAATCATCTCAACGTTTCTATTTAGCTAATGATCTTATATAACAGAATATATGATTTATTTTTGAATGAAACGATGAATAAATGGATAAATGGTGAAAAATTGAATTAAAAAAATTGAAAACTTATTAGCGCAATTCAATGATGTCTTAGATGATCGATATATAATTCTTGCATGCAAAATGTCAAGTCGATTTCATTATTTTATCAGCAATAAAACCGATACGTCATCTTTGAGAAACTGGTCGGCTAAATTATATATAAGAAAGCATCAATTACGATAGCTGAGATACTTAGATAAGAGTTTTTTTTTGCGTTCAGTAAGTGGTAACCTCAATTTTTCGGCCCATTGACAGTTAGAATTTCAGAGATGATTGCATGAAAAGAATTATAAAATACTTTGAACGCTTCAGAAGTGAGAAGAAAAAGTTAGTCAACGATGGAAAAGATCAAACTTATATTTCTGACCGGAATTCACTGAGACAAGTATTTTTTGAATGATGAAATTCTGAAGCTTAGAATCAATGAATGTTGAAAGTTTGAGTCATCAATCGTAAAACGCTTCGAAAAACTTTTCCTATTTTTATTTATGAAAGTAGACACAAATAATGAGCATTTGACAAACAACGCAATGGTTTTTTCGAAGTTTTGGTAACATAGTGAAACCAACTTAATGCCTCGAACGAGTAAACGAGTTGATTTAAAGGTAAGCTCACGCCTCCATAAGATTATGATGCACTGGTTGAGCATGAATAGACCGATGAAAACTTTATTTTTTCTATAAGAAAGTTTTGTTCGATGTGCTTTATTGTTAATTCTGTGCCTCGAACTTATTCATCTGATCGCTGTGATTTTAGATCTGACTAACTCAGCCCATCTCTAGCATAGTACCCACCAGTCGATCTCAAAAGCATCTGCGAAAAAGAAAAAAATTCTTCCTGGAGTCAAAGATAAGTTTATTGCGAGATATGACGGAATGCAACGACGAGGATATTTGATGACACAATCGCCTTGTTCAACGTGTAGCAACATTGCGGAGGGATTGATTTGAAAGAGGATAAGAAACTGCCGATGTGAGGAGTGTCGAGTGAAGTAATCGAAAAGGCACACCATCGAGGCAATTGAATGGGGGAAAATTCACATGCGAGAAACCCCTACACACCATACTGATGATTGAGCCATCCGCAACAGCATATCCTCACCTCATTCTAGTACCTAATGCACATCTTCTACCTACTACAGAGAATGCTCCCCCCTCCACCCCCCCGCCCCCCCCGCCCACCCTTGCTTCCCCACTGCTTACTCTCTTCTCTCTCTCTCGCACTCTCCCCTCCCCTCCTCCCCTCTCCCCCCTCCTTCATGTACACCAATAAGGAATTTGTTTTTGAGCAATACATGTGCACCTTCCCGCCGCTGTGTCGTTTCATTAAGGTGGTTCTGTAGCCAGTTTCGCTAGCATCAGAAAGCAGAGCAGCGCAAGGCTGTCAAGAACGGGCACAGAAAAGTATGAGAAGGCGATGCATTCGTGGAACTTCAAAATTTGGATGCAAATTCGAACAAAACTCGTCTCAATCGTTGAGATTTCGCAAAGTTATACGATTTTTTATGAGGGCACTTAGAACTAACTACTTTTGTGTAAGAAGTTCATCAGAGAGCTAGCCCTACTCATACATTGGGGGACGTCTAATGATGGAGCTTCCATTCAAGAAGCTTCTTTTTCACGGCTGCTCTGCAGGTGATTTTTCTTCCTTTCTTCCACGAGAAACTGCTAAAGAACTATTCCAGCAGACGCTCACAATTCTATTTCACACGCTTCCATGGAAAAAATGCATGTGACGTATAGACATGAATGTGGCGCATTTTTTTAATCCGTGTATATTACAATTAAAACCACACAACGATCGTAGCTTAGAAGCGCAAAAGAAGCCAACTTGCATCGGAGTATTGAGAGACTGCACTGAATGCTAATGAAAATATGTGCTAGCTGCTAAAGCCTAAAATAGCTATCCTGGAGCTAATGTCAAGATAATAACAGTTCTGGGATCAGTGATAGGCATAAAAAAGGATACAGTGTCAGGGCAGAAGCGACACACGATTTTATGGCGTTGCAAAAAACGTTCAGCGGCTCTGCGAAGATCTTCCATAGGCAATTCCACGCTGTTTCAGCTCTCCATTTGTTATCAAACGGAATACGATCACAATAGTTAAATTGAAAAGAAAAAAGAAAGAATTAAGATTATAATGGAGCACTGGCAAAGAAGNTTAAGGTTATAATGGAGCACTGGCAAAGAAATCGCAATAGCTGAAAGGGAGTGGAACTGAAGAAGTAAAGTGATGGCAGCTGTTTTAGATTGAGAGGGGTGGATTTCTCTGCACAGCGGCAATTGCAGTCAACTTGAACGGCATTCATAGTGATTCCGAGTAACACCCATTCAATTCTTAGCTGCGTCATAGCGAACGCAGCTCAGATACGACATACGCTTCTGGCTTGATGTAATTGCGAACGGATGCGCCATTCTCAATGATCACTTCAGTTCGCAAACTGAACTCGATGTGGTCATTATTTGGTGATGACGTGAAGGAAGCCCAGTAAAGAAAGGAAGCGCACTAAAGAAAGCAACCCAGTGAAAAAAAAAAAAAAAAACAGACAAAGAACGCTCAGTCACTGCAGGAACGAGTGACTGGGAAAGGAGGCAAAACATTATAACGACAAGCAAAAAGAGTTATAAAAAGAGATGTAGGATATGGTGCAGTAGTGAAATATATTTGTGCTAAATGATTCCAACAGAATAAATAGTTGTATTTTTAAAAAATTGGAATACTGCAAACTGTTACGTATGTTATAATTACTGAAAGGTCATAGAGATTTATTGTTGAGAGGCCAAGTTAGATTTAATTATTGCGAGGTGAACTATGAACGAATGTTGCGAGATTTCCTACCTGAATGATCTCCTTGGCAACGTTTGCGTAAACTGCATACAAGAATGAATGGAGTACACCACTAGCCAGAGCCGTTTGCCTCTCTGACTGCTAAGGATGTGATCATTTTGGAAAAGGAAAGTTAGTGCGTAAAAAATAGACTATGAGCTTTCAAGGGCATGCCGAGTTCAATACATCTGTACTGAAGCAATTCGGAAGCCTAAAGCTGTGGCTTATAAGGTGACCGGGAAGGATTCAGAAAAGATTTACGAAGCGAGAAACTCCCTGTCGGTATTTCTCGAAACTTTGTTCCTCAATCGAGCTTAAGATATTGTTTCGCTATTTTTAATGCTTTCTATCATATTTTTAATTAGCTTTGGTGCTAACTTAGATCTGACTTAATCATGAATAACTTCTCCTGATTGCCGAATAGTCGAAGAGAATGTTTGTGGGTGAAATTAATGTGCAACAAATAATAGTTTTTGAGAGATATATTCAATTGATGAGTACGAGATGATTCCTCTTGAGCTTCAGACTATCTTCAACCATGACTTCGACCAAGCAAATGACCAAAAGTTTCACAGAAATCAATCGTTAGCTGGGGAAATGTTTTGCTAAATCTCAAAATCATCTATAGAAATAGCTTTTTGGATGTTTGCATAAGGCTCAATACTTCTAGCACACTTCAGGCCCTCATCAGTCTTGACTTTGAAGTGATGATATCTTTTGGCCACATCAATACTTTCACCTGAGTGCGACACGTCTTAGCTTTATAAAAGTGTCGCATCCAGATGAAAATATTTCCCGCTGCCGGAAGCGTATCTATGGCCGTTGTTGATGAGTATCTGCAAGAAGTTTGCTCTCTTCTGCAGCTCAACCTTCTCCACTGTTAACATTTTTGTGCGTATATAAGTGTACTTACTTGCCTGTATGCATATATGTATACGCATGATTATTTATATGGTGTTGCTATGAAGTAAGAATTTAGCAAAGATTTCAATGAACTGAAAAACACAATTTATGAAAAAAGGTAATAAATGAAAAACAGTGGGAATTGAAGATGTCGTGAGGAAAAGATCGATGCGATGAAAATTAAATAGCATCTAGTACAATAGGTCGTTTAATAAAGGTTGCGGTTATTGTAGGTGCTAAGAGAGTATTAGCTGAGCTTATTTTATAATTGCTGATTAAACAGAAGAAATATGGCGCTGATTAGATTTCGTTCGTAAAACTCATCGCGTTCACGTAGTTGCGAACAGCTATTGAAGATACTTGAGTTCTATTGCATCTCAACATTTTGCATGGACTCTTCAGTCGCCTCAAAAAGTGATTATTTTGCCTGTATGATTAGAACCGACAGTGAAGCATCTCCACTTTATCTCACATTTAAGTATCAAAGACTGTTGGATGGCGACTGATAAACTTATCCCATAGGCGAAAGCAGAGCTCTTGGATTGTATATATGAACAACGAAACTAATACGACTATCAAATAATGTTTCACAGAAAACGGTGTAGCGGTGTCAGGATCCACATGAGAAGAGGAAGGTGGTATGTTCGGATCCAGTTTGTGAGCGATGTTTGAACTCATCACTCAGTAACAGAAAAATTATAGCATAATAGAATAAAATATAAGCATGGGAAAGCGTTTCAAAGAAATAAAACCAACACCTCCGTTGATTAACGGGTGCAAAAGACAATAACAAAAGAAAAGGCTCAAACTATTCTAGCTTACAAAAGGAAGCAAATCTACTTGGCATTAACAGTAATCAATGTCATATAAAAAGCGATTAAGCTATGAAATCTTTCGAAGCTAATCAAAGAATTACACTGTTAACACCAAAATAAATATATGTGCACAAATCTTACTGAAGCGATAATAACTAGCATTCATTGGGATATATTCTCGACTAATCGATTAGAAAATGTTTCGCAATTCTTGATCGATATTTTCAAGGCGATAATTTCTTATGCGTATGAAAAATGCCCTCATTATTTCAGCATTTCGAAATGTGAAAAATCCTCAAAATGCACAACGATGCATTTTTGATTCCCGATGGATTTGATTGACTTGTGAAGGGCAAAAATCCGATATCATTGCAATTTAGAGTGTGAGAAGAAATTGCAATCGCATTCGCCATATTATTCTCTCATCTGCCAATCTCAATGAATACTACATTTATATAGTCGCAATCATTGAATAAAGTACGAAAACCGCATAATTTCAGTGGGAAACAATAACTCGAATTTATCGCAACGCTTGTGTTTTGCAATTTTTGTGATTTCCGGGCTATTTCTGGAAATAACAAATCTAGAGGTACTCGTTAAGTACCATAGGGCAGCAGATCAATATTTAATTAGGGCACTCTTAAGGGGATCAAAATGACTACAACTTGCGATCCATTTTTTCCAACTCACAAACTGCTCTTCCAGTAATAACTTCCAAATATGGATATAGATTTCGAGGATATAAAATATAAACAGCAGAAGTTGAGTAATTGTGCTAATAAAACCGATAAGACAAATGCATTTTCAATTTCCAGCAGAAACCGGCCGCCTATTCACCTGTACAATATGCCTTTATTGTTTATAGCTGCAAAGTTATGCTAGCTTCTAGCCAAATAATTTGTAAACAAATAAAGTGCAGAAAAAAAATTAATTGAGAAAATATTTGCATTCGAATAAATCGTCGTCAGAATCGTTTGAGAAATTTCAAAATTGTGGGCTTCGGACATATTGAAGTGCTTCTGAGTATTGCAAAAATTGTTGATCCGTGAATAAAACTCAGCATGTCACTCAATTCAGGCTGGGGATTAAGCACGAAATGTCCAACCCTTCTCGCCATGTATGTATATGAAAAGATAAATGAATAGATAAGGAAATGGAAGGATATATATATATATACATATATCCTTCCGTTTCCTTATCTATTCGTTTATTAATTCACTTGTTTATTCATTTATTCGAATATGCGTGTATGATGATCTCCGAAAGGGCCTTAGAAAAGATGTAAATATGACAATATGACAGTTGATGCTTTTATGCTCGGAAGTATATTCCCGTTCATTCGGTCCAGCACCCAATTGATGTTGGAACCACGATCAACCACATCAGTGAATTAGCGCAGAATGTTATGTGTTGCTAAAAGATGCAAACATTCACTGCATAAAGACGAAGGGATATATTCTGACAAATGCTTTAAGGATCATTTGAAATCATGCAACATCGCGAATAGCTAAAAATGACAAGACATCGGGTCTGTCATTCGTACTAAGATGTGGTGTTGAGCAATTAATATTACAGTCGCTTAGTCACGTAATATTCTCCTAAGCAAAGTATTTATTCATTTATGTATTTAATTCATAGAAATATTCGCTGGTTGATCGAAGGGATCCTTAGCAGTTTCTAAGATAAGACAGACCAGAAGGTGTTCATCATTCATCGCTTCTTCCTTCCTTTCGTTTCATGCGATTTCTTGCCTTCTAATTTCACTTGATGGGGATAAGAAGACCAATCGATGTATCGTCATCGTTCGGCGCATTCCATGATTAGGTGATGTTGAGCGACCCATTTTTCTACATACGACGATGTGATCGCTATGTGTATTTCCTTCTCACTGCGATAACTGCCCATCAGAATCATTCATGAAAATTTGCAATTAGCTCAGTAATAAACGCGGTGATAAGTTGCTCTTTATCACAGCCTCTTTAAATCGTTCGCCACCAATGAATTTGGATATTGCATTTATTGTCAACAAATTAAACACTATACATGACCACCAATAAGATAGAGATCAAGGAAAGTTCATTTGCCTGTTTGAATGAAAAATGAGAGCTCGAATTCTATTACCGAGGGTTGATTGCTAAGGGCCCTTTATAATGAACGCAAAACGATGATAGCTCTGCAAATTCTAGAGTGTTGTATGGATCGAGCTGATGATTCGCTATAAGGTGAGATTTTAAAATTGACTGAGAAAGCGAAAATAAGTGTCTTTTGATATTTTGCTCATCATCTTCAAGTCTTCGATTTTTTTAAGATCCGGAATATCCTTAAGTCAAGGTTTATTAGAGCTGTCAACGTTTCCGAATATGTGCACGGTTGTTGAAAACAGGTACCTAATGAATTGTTGATTTAGATAGGTATTGAAAAGAGGGGAGGAGGGGCTAGGGAACCTAATTAGCAAGTAGTCAGGTCGCTAATATACGCCTTTTCAACCACACAGATGAGATGATATTCTTGACGCTTTATTGCTTCTTTAGCTCGGTGTGAGTCGCTGTCCCAGAATAATAAATCTCAATAACATCGCTACATTTATTGCCTGTTGTGTTATCTCTCAGAATCTAATCTTTTACTTGCATAGATGCATCGTTTGTAAAATACGCTTTAACTTTTCATTTCTATATATTATTATTTCTTTTAATATAAGTCTCGCTTACCCGTGTAATATAGCAGCAGAGATGGCCTTATAGTGTAAAAGATGAGCAGAGGTAAAGCTGCTGGATGTGAATATCTATCTTGAGTGTGCTTGCATATATTGATGGCAAAAGTTAGATGAATTTTGATGCGTTATGATGAGGTCGAAAAAACACAGGAGAAATCTTTTACAAACGAACTGTGCATTAGAAGCGACCACTGCAGATAAGTGTAAAAACAAGAAAGAGATAAAGAAACCTTTTTTTCATCGGTCATTGAAAAATCTAAAATCTCACGCTAATAATTCTTTATTCCTATCGAAATGATTTAAAAGTTTGAATTTGTTTGTTTTTCTTAGACTTTATTTATATCTCATTAACGAATAGCAGGAGAAAGAGGAAAGGCCTTTATGAATCAATTATAGGTGGATTGTTAGGATCGCTAAATATGAACGTAAATTGTGCAGATAAATCTTTCAGAGTTATTGCAATTGAGAAAATTGAACAACTGCTATAAAACTTTTTATATAAAAACTACGTTATTTATCCATATACATTTGCCTATAATAAACATTCTAGCGCCAAAAAAAGCTGATGGCGAATGTTATTGCCTGCGGAATACATTAAATACATCGATGAAAGGATTAAGCGTTATCTGAGACCATGTTGAAGTTTCGTTGATGCCACCACGTTTAGGAATTCGAGGAGATTGAGGAAACGAGCAAAAAGCAACCTAAAGTGTAATTCAGCATCTATAGAAATGAAACTTAATTAATGCTAAACAACCGTTACCGAATTTTATGTCCTCATGTAATCATTTCGAAAAATTGTCCACAAGTTCTATTCAAAAAGTTCTATTCAATTTTTCGATCTCAGGATATTACGTGCTTATTTGCGGATTGATGCGGTCATTTTCTTGGATGAGTGCTTAATAATATCGAAGATCACAAGTTTCTTTAAGATAACACAAACGGCGACTGAGANTGCAAAAAAAAAAATTAGGAATGCCATTCGAGTAATCTGTAAGCAACGTAAAATCGAGCATTTCAAGTTGTTTTGTTGACCGTTCAAATGGAGGGAAGTAGAATAGCTATTTGACAGCTTTTCCCAAGTAATCGCTGTCAAAGCAATAAAAGGGCATGACATCAAATACATCACGAGCCTAATCCAAGAAAATCATCTATGATAGGAAGCAAAAATAAAATTTGTAAATAAACGATGAAACAGCAATATAATATAGGGGAAACTTAGACATCGAATTGGGACAGCAACAATTTTCTTATATCGCATCTAATGAACTACGTTTTCTTTTAGCTTCATCTTTCTTCCCGTCTGATTTTCTTTTGTTCCTTTTTTGCCTCTTATACGACAAGATTTGACTAGTCACTTGTTCTTTTTTCAATGAATACAGTGGACATGTTGGAGTTATATCGTGCATATCGGTAATAATTAAATGCTTCGATTCAATTCAATTCAGCTCAAATCAATTCAATTCCATTCAATATACAACCAAATTTCAACGATCTGAACTCATCTTCTTCAACTTCCTTATGCAGATAACCCCATTTTGCCTCTCATTCCTTAATATATTTTTGTTGTTGTTCTAGATGGAGCCATTATCTCATACCTCATTTGCTTGTGACGAGAAAAAAATTACGTTCTGCACAAAAAAACAGCAATTTTTTCCATTAAGTGCCCCACTCAAAGCAACGGAATGGCAATTGCTAATTCATGTGAAGCANCCATTAAGTGCCCCACTCAAAGCAACAGAATGGCAATTGCTAAGTCATGTGAAGCATTTTTTTTTAAGCTGAGAATTGCCAACGGCCATTCGTTTGACATTCGTCTTTTTCGTATTTTACGATCTTGACAGCGAAATATCTACAGTTGAAGGCAATCGAATATCATCGAGTACTTCAGTGCATTTTCTTTTATTCTTCAAATGTTTATTTCATTTATTTTTCTTGATAGTAAATAATTGAGAAGTGTGATAAACGTTAAATGCGATGATGGCAGAAGGTTTGAGGTATTTGCTGCTGAATCGAAACATTAGCATAATATTGTAGACGCCATATTATTTGGCTCATTTTACCATTCGTTCTTCAATATCGATAAATCATTTTGTCAAATACTCACAACACTCATTTTATAAGGCGTTTCAAATGGCGAGCATATAGAAAGGGTCGATAAATCATTCGTCGATAAGTTTTGCGCTTAAAAGTCGATTGACTTTCAGAGAAAAATCAGACACATAAAAACAGATTGTTGTCAATTTAGTCAACTATTCGGCGAATAGAATTTCTCTTAAAGTATATGCAAATTGGTTGAAATCAACTTTCTTCAGCAAGCATCCCATTGGAGAAATTCTTTTTAGATATATTAGTTGAGGAGAATATGGTATTTGTTTGAATAGACACATCTCTGAAAAGATTTTATTTCCATGGAAAATTTTCGAGCAGAATCACATGAAAAAACAGAAGCATACTTTTCACTTCAAAACTGCTCTTGAATTCATCGAAACGAGACGCTTTCTAAATCCAATTTATGTTTCAAAAAGTCTTTGAAACGTCTATATGAAATCATCGAAATTTCATGTGACGAAATAGGGCACAAGCTTCAAATCATATATGAATGCTTCATCTTATATTCGAACAATATTTGATGCCCTCCCTATATATTAAAACAATGAAAGAAACGACGCCGTAAAGAATATGATTCTCTTTGAATATAAAGCACTCCTCTAAAACACTTTCAATAGATGCATCATCGAGCATATTAAAAATAATAATAAAAATAGAAATGAATGCGCATAACCATTATTGAAAACGGATGTATTATGTATATAGCAATTGTGATGTTTTTACTGCAAGATGGTCCCTTTGAGATGTGAAGCATTGAAAGCTGAATGGTTGTTTTGAGTATGCTTACTGACTGCGAGGAAAAGGGAGCAGCTGCAAAGAATTTGTTGAGTATACGAGAATCGTCATAAGCGATGACAATCTCATATTGCATTCAGTGTCGTCTCTAACCGATCAGGAAATCCTTCTAGATACAACTATATTCGCTTTGTTCATTACTCATACTGATCCGTCGTTATATTAACGAATCATTGTAACTTTTATATGGATATATTGCGTTATTGAGCATATAATTGTAGCACAAAATTTATTTTACTTGTTTTCATCGATTACCAATATTGAGGTGAATAAGTAAAAGTGTTAGAGGTAAGTAGCGTCAGCTATCCTTTTCATTGCCATAATAGTGATGAATAGACAATATTTTCATCTATATATCAGTAGGACTTCGAGTAGATGATTTTTAACGCATTGATAAGCAATATATTGAAATTATAACTTGGCCACTCAATTTTGAGAACCAATAACTATTACTTTATTTCAGCTTTGTAGTTTAAGGTGATAATGATCCTCTTAGCGTTATCATTGTTATCATTTCGATATCAGCGTTTGTCAAAGTTAAATTGCAATAAACGATGAATAGCGAATGGCGCTATTAATTTAGTTGACCACAAAATATGAAACTCACTTTCAATCGGTCACGTTCATTCCGAGGCGTTGTTTTGAGCGCATCGCTATAGCAATGTTTATTTTCATCGTAATGATGCTTACTTACACGGCATATTCATCATCAGCGTATTCTCTATTATCATAGTTGTTTTCTCTTGCTCTATTCCCAACAAGACTAGATTTGCGTCAGAGTTCTAATTTCGGAATATTGCGATTCTAATGATTTTTCAAAACTCTATTTTCAGTTTGACTTTGGAGTCACATTCTTCTAGTGATCTCGGTTGAAATACGAATGTTATTTGCAATCTCATTTTTAAATGATTCAAAACATCCATTTTTCTCATCGCATTCGAAAACAACTTTTTTTTTGGCATGTGTCAGGCACACACCCACCTTATTTACCACATTCGTTGCTTCACCCACCCGACGGCGAGTAAAATTGGGTTCAGACGAGCGAATACCTCTGGGAATCTTTTTTTTTCTGGAAAAGATAACCACTTTAGCGTCAAAACAGAAATAAAGTGCTACGATACTTCTGTGGATTGTAGAGTGCCAATTCCACTCCAAAGCAATCCTCTAAAAGCGCTGATTTCATTGTGCTCTACGTTCTTTTCTCTAAAACAAACATTCGCCTCTCTTGCCTCAAATTCACTGATACCTCAGCAATGAACTCTGCTTCAACTATGCTGCTTGAACTCCTTCAACAGTTCTTTCCAATTGCCTCATCGTGCCACATTATGATGGTGTCGTATCTTCTCATACGTATGCCGATCTAACCTCGCAGAGCTCCAGCACATTCAATTCATCAACTGCTAAAACGGGTCTAAAAAATTTAGTGGGCGTACTATGAGCTATATGCCGATCGATTTACATATGTTTCGTGACTTACTTGAATGGCAAAAAAATGCATACATTTTGCGCCCAACGAACCATAAAAACGAGTCGTTTTCAGAAAATTTATTTGAACAACCAAGATAATCAAAGCATAATTAAGTGTGCCTATAATTTTTTAACGGCAAACGAAAGAAATTAAGCACAAATTAGGCGTGCCCAAAAGGTATATCATGCTTAAGCATTGATATGCTTCTCGGATTTGTTAAAGACCGCCACATATATTTCACAGGCATATAAAGAAAAATTATTGAAATTTTATGTCTTATTTGTCTTATTTATCGCTTAATTTATCAAAACAAATAATTGCTTTCAATGAGTTATTCTTGATCACATTTCAAACATGCCTTCTGGGATTTCAGAAAATGTGAAACGAATGAGTAATTTTCTGGAAATATTCGAGACACATATGGTGCTGTGTCCAACCTACAACTATCTCATAAACTTTAGTGGACAAGAAAAATGTATTTCATTTCGTCGTTCTCTTTTTCCATTGACTATAATGACGGAATTTGTGGAGCAAGTGCACTTTTAATTGAATGTTTATGCGTCGATCAACAACATTGAAAGGAAATAATGCAGCAATTTCAATTTTATACTTTTCCTTTTATCACCTTGAAGTAATTTTTTTCGGCTAAACTATCGGAAGATGAAGCCAATATCAGACGGTCCTTCAACTATCATCAAATAACGCCACTGTTTGTTTATGTGCTAAAATACTCCAACAATGTGACGAATAGGGTTAGATGATTTTGCTGTGTCGGACGGATATTGGCGTAATGAGTTTTCGAAGATTAAAATGCTTTGTTGATTTTTCCTTACTTCATCGTCGATATTTACAGTCTTATTTTATAGTCATATAATCCGACTATAACTTTTTACTTCAGTTTTTTGATTGTTAACCTTTGAGTTTTCATATCACCCAAGATTTCCTCAACGATCTTTTTTGTCGTTGTTGACCTATAGTTTCAGGATCTTCTATATAATTCGCGACATTCGCGTATGCTTTTGCAATTTTTTTCTGGAATAATCGAGCAATGCATTTGCTTGAGATGAGATTCGCAATTGGAAAGTTTTCAATGCTTCACAGGAAGCAAAAGCAATTTCTGAATACAGCCGTAGAGTTTGATAAATCGAATCATTGATGAGACTGAAGTGAAGATAAAAATTGTAGAGAGGAAGCTTTTTATGGCGTCAAAGAGAAATTTCTTTCAACGATCCACTGAAATATTGAAAAGAGGATCAATTGAATTTCCGCACCTTCGACTGCGGCGACATTAAAAATATTTTTCGTGCAGTTGCAAATGCCGAACACCTTTTTCATCGAATGAACTTTAGCTCATTGAAGATCGTATATTGCCTCAGTGCATTCTCTCTCTATCTTTTGAGAGAGATAAATAAAAGCTTTTGAAATAAACATTCGTATGCGATGCTATAATCCGTTGTCCTGCAGCTCGATGTCTTTGATATTTCCTCTAAGCCACTATTGAGCTCTTCTCGTCAGTTTTAATTCGCCTATTTCTTAGATTATCTTTCGAATGCCCTTTGAAAAGCTCCAAGTGTGAGCCTCTAAAAATATAACTTCGCTATAGAGTTGAAGTATAGATTCAGTTAGATCATTGTTTATGGGACGTAATCTATCGTGAAATCATTTGTGATTTTTTGGAACTACCACAATGGTTTCTACACTATTTACAAACCACAGAGGTAAGTGTTAAATCTATCACAAACAGCATGAAACGTGACAATATGTACGCTGTAATTGATTGGCATAGCACCACCACTCCTTTCCCCCCTTCCCTTCATCTCTGCTCTTCGACGAATAAATTTCAAGAGGGGGGGGGGGAGGGGGAGGAGTAATTTTCCTCCTCAAAGCTTTCACAAGGACTAAACTTTCTGTTCATCTATCATTTTTCGCCAGAATATTTGACGCCATTATTCCAAGATTGTCCTGGAAAACTTCCGCTATACTTTTCTTTAAATTTTTGTCGATTGTCCACAACAAAAAGTCGCCTCTCAGATTTATCAATCATCTCAGAGCATAAAAGAATTGCAATTGCATTGTATATAAATGTAACGGAGCTCCCAGTTTGTTGATAAATATTAACGAGCAATACCCCTAACAAAGTGACAGTCTGAATTTTTTACTTCCTTATATATTGATACCATCCTATAAAAAAAACTACTCAAGGGACCAAAGGGAACATCTTGCAGTTAAAACACCACAATTGCTATATACATAATATATTGATACCATACCTTCCTATATTGATACCATGCTATATTGTAGTTTTTTTTTGACTTAGAAACTACCGGAAGAGAGCTATAAAAATGGAATCACTTTCATTCAACAGATAAATAAGGCCACATTAACTAGCTCTAAAATGTGCATATTTCTGCTATACGATGCAATTTTCCCGTAATGTGACGAATGAAATTTGTTGGTTGAACTCAAATGACCGTTCTTCCCACCTCCGTCTATAGCATATTTGACAGAAAAACTCGGTGCAGCTATTTTTGCTCAATGCGAGAAGATTGCTTAAGAGTGATGTGGAATCTGTTTCCGTCTAAGTGTCATGTGTACCTCAATTATTCTTTTATTTTGCATGACTCACATTAATGCGCTGTTGCTTTGTTTTATTCCCACGAAATGCTCTAAAGTTTCAAAACTTTAATGGCTAAGTTTCAGGAAGCTAATTCCATAATTTATGTGCTCTCTCTAGACATTTATTGAAAATTAATTTCAGGTCGTACCTTAATCGTCGATTTTTTGTCATAGCTGGTGGCTTGTTAATGTCTCATAACTATACTTTATTCGTGCAGAAAGAATGCTTCCTAGGCTTAAAAGCAGCAGTATTATTGAACATTGATTGGAATGCCCACTTCCTGTAATAACTCTCTAGTCGTTGAAAAATATTTCTTATGAATGATTTCATCAAATTTCGACTTGATTTCTTCAATGGTTATAGTGGAACCTCTTAGTACATTCTAAGAAGTTTTGATTCCCAATGCCATGTGATGCGCATATTCGTGCAAACTAACCGCTTTCGAAGCAGGTCTATGACTAGTAAGCGATCTAGTCAGTGAAATGTTCGCTCTTAATGTTATTGTTATCTGTTATTGTTATCACAGCATACTCTCGATATATGCATACATATGACCATAAGCATTGAATCAATGCGGCTGATGCGTGAAAACTAACCTCATTGAAAGGAAAATTTAAAGGCATAAATCGTACGGAAAGTACTGCATCCGTCAAAAATTTTNNNTCGGTGCAGCTATTTTTGCTCAATGCGAGAAGATTGCTTGAGAGTGATGTGGAATCTGTTTCCGTCTAAGTGTCATGTGTACCTCAATTATTCTTTTATTTTGCATGACTCACATGAATGCGCTGTTGCTTTGTTTCATTCTCACGAAATATTCTAAAGTTTCAAAACTTTAATGGCTAAGTTTCAGGAAGCTAATTCCATAATTTATGTGCTCTCTCTAGACATTTATTGAAAATTAATTTCAGGTCGTACCTTAATCGTCGATTTTTTGTCATAGCTGGTGGCTTGTTAATGTCTCATAACTATACTTTATTCGTGCAGAAAGAATGCTTCCTAGGCTTAAAAGCAGCAGTATTATTGAACATTGATTGGAATGCCCACTTCCTGTAATAACTCTCTAGTCGTTGAAAAATATTTCTTATGAATGATTTCATCAAATTTCGACTTGATTTCTTCAATGGTTATAGTGGAACCTCTTAGTACATTCTAAGAAGTTTTGATTCCCAATGCCATGTGATGCGCATATTCGTGCAAACTAACCGCTTTCGAAGCAGGTCTATGACTAGTAAGCGATCTAGTCAGTGAAATGTTCGCTCTTAATGTTATTGTTATCTGTTATTGTTATCACAGCATACTCTCGACATATGCATACATACGACCATAAGCATTGAATCAATGCGGCTGATGCGTGAAAACTAACCTCATTGAAAGGAAAATTTAAAGGCATAAATCGTACGGAAAGTAATGCATCCCTCAAAAATTTTCTCATGAAAATATTGATTTCCATTTGGCACTATCAAATTACTTTATAGATTTGTTGTGATTGTTTGTTGAGAATCTCAGAATCTATGAAATATTCGTTGATTTTTTCGCTGTTTCAAATAATCTCATACAAATTAGAAAATAAGGCGAATAACTGTACCTATAATTGCATCTGTATGTACTTATAAATGTATCTGTAGATGGATTTCATTTGCACTATCTGTTATTAGCCTATTTCTGATGCATCTTTGCAATAATGATCGTTCCTTCTAACGCACCAACTCTATTCGCTTTCAGATATTCCACTTACTTGCTTCTGTTATGCTCATTACCTATTCTGGTTAGTGTAATTCCTTTCTCCTTCAAGATTTTCGGATTTCTTTATCGCCCGCCTCTCTTCTATTTCCTGACTTTTTTCTTTTGCAGTAAGTCGAATTTTGATTGGACATTTAGGCGATTTTACTGCTAGCTTATGAACGGTCGATGTGGTTATGTCTGTGACTAAATGAAACATGAATATATCTGGCATTTTCATCTATTCTCATAATGTCGCATTATTCTTCATTTCATTTTCGTTGTTTGCACACACTATAAATCCTTTATTGCTGCTATTCTTATGATTTCTGTTCTAAATTCGTTGTTTTTTCTTTCTGAAATAAATCTTTTCATAATTCATATAGTTAAAAATATTCTATTCAAGGTAACTTTGTGGAACTATTCACTAACGACGTATAAATGATGAGACGGCATTAAAATGAATGCGCTCGTTGTACTCTTTCAAGAGGGATGGAGGGCATCACTCTTACAGAGCTATATTCAGTAGAAAATATTCTTTTTAGAAAATATATTCTTTATTCGATATAATTCCATTCATATCTCAAAATGATGAATATCTAAAAGTCATTTGCATTGAAATATGAGCAGATTAAACGAGATGTTATGAAGTGAAGCATCATAAATGCTTTTGGATATTTTCAATTGTATCGACTCATCGAACTATGAATTTGCATTAAGATTGCAGCAAAACCTTCTGCATCCTCCNTGAATTTGCATTAAGATTGCAGCAAAATCTTCCGCATCCTTTTAATGCCAAACTATCTTCCCACCATCTGAATGCGATTTTCATTGATTTATTTTTCGCCATATGCACTTCGCCATTCAAAGGTGCACCTTACGGACAGCTGAAGTTCTGAATCTGGTAACGACACAAGAGAAAGTGAGGGGAATTTAGTGGGTGAATGGCATTGGAAATATATTCTGAATTGGAAATCATTTCAAATGGCAACTGATGGAGTTCCTGTGGTCAATGGTTATGGTCAATTTTCTTTTCGAGTTTTATCACCATAGTCCAAAGGAGGTAATATCGGCCGAAAACTATTATAACTAATTGTTGAATTTTAGAAATAAAGAATTATGATTTCAATGAAAAGGATATTATTGCATTTTTTGCAACTTCCTTTGCCATCTGCAACTATAAGTCCTTAATATTTTTGTACGTTTTAAAGCCCTCATGCTCAATCTCGACCTCTAATATGCTCAGACTGCTAGGATCAAATTATGTAAACAAAGAACAATGAATGTAGCTTGAATCAAGGCGGCAACGGACTTTGATTGGAGCATCCATAGCATCCACTACAGTAAGGGATCTTCTTAAAATCACCAAAGTAATCGTTTCTCGTGGTTGCTTCAACCGAATGAATCTTCTGGACGATATGCTTGAAATATTACATGTTCAGCTTGCATTCCAAAAATTGTCACCAAAAATGCCCTGAGGCAATCGGCGCAAGTGTGATATGGCGACCTCATTCTTTAATAAGGTCCCTATTGGCGACGAAACTTGAGTATATTTTCCGACTTTTTCGTCGGCAGTTGTCTCCCATGGCCGATTCCAAAAAGCGCACTGATAAATTGTTCCCTCATGCTAATCCCTCCATCATCTCCCCGTAGTATACTAGTCGGCAGACAAAAGAATCCGATTCATTCTCTTTTTTGATTGTTGATTGCCTTAGAGACTCTCAGCTTTATCTTTTGGAAGGAAATTGTTGCTAAATAAGTCTCTAGCATATTAGCAGTATAATTTGAATTCGCTCGCTGGCCAATCTTTTTGTGCAATTTCATGGGTCTCACAACAACAAAAAACGATTAGCTTCTACAGTCGAAAGGTGATATTAATTCTGCGCTTGGAACAGTATCAATTTTAGGTTTTCATTATATTTTTTTGCATATTTCG
>JAARMF010001273.1:26616-41081 GCA_022844705.1 Toxascaris leonina | reverse complement strand
CTTCACCTAATTTGCACTAAATTTTCTAGAAAAAATTGAAATCATCTCTGAGAGTTCGAATACTGCTTCATAATGAGTCTTTTAAATGCTGTTCTATGTTGTATCTTTTGTAAAGTGATAATGCTGAAAGTGTGTAGAAATGAGCATGAAACACTCAAATGTTTGTTTATATGCCTATATATCGCACATTCCCTCCATCCTTCCTTTNTCTACGTAATAGATCTGTTGATAAAGCATCGGTTCTTGGGGGTGTCTGTCAGTTTAATTGAATATTTTTGGACGATCTCAAATTGCATTACACAATACTGCTGTAAACACAGTCACAGAATAACGCCACCTGTTGGGAACCAATTCATATGCCCTTCAATGTATTGAATTTTTCAGAGCTGCAAGCGTTCACGGTGCTGTTTATTCTGGTTCTGTGTGTGATTTTGCTGCTACAGTTATGGTTCTTTGAAGTGATCTATCGCTTCCGCGAATTCCTCAAAGATAGAGAGAACTCGTTCTCTTTCAACCTCGAGGGAGTCTTCCAAACTGCAAGCAGTGTCTACGGTACAAGTGTCGATGAATTAGATATTGTGCCCGGTCCTCCTGGCTACAACACTCTTAAGTGATCGCTCGCATCCCTTACATCACATGATGCTCATCTGTCAATAAATCATTTCAACTTGATGTGTTTTAATTGCCTATCTTCACTACTTCGACTCTTCCAAAAAGCGTCAAAATTAACGTTGAAAACTATAAATGTATGCTCACATGATGAAACACAGAACTCTTGCTCAGTGTCATCGTTGGTGGCAGAGATCCTATTTTCTGAAATACTGCGAAACAAGGCCACAGTTGTGTTATGATGCATCGAGTTTTGAAGCTTCTGGAAAACTACGGTATTAATGAACTCAGTTGGTGTTCAGCATTCACTCGTTGAGGAAACAATAGCTTTTTACCTTAGAAGTTTCGCACCATATGTACTTAAGATGGTATGGTAAACATGCAAATATGATCAGATCGTTGTCTCCACCCAACGGGTTTTAAAAGGCGAATACAAAATCACAGCTGTGACCGAATTGTCGCCATTGGCTAAAACATGGAACGTGCCATTCTAGACAGAACAGTATGAAAGACTTTTATTGTAAAATCATCATTTGGTGCAGCTCTTCGGCGAGCTTTTCTCTCCGTTCAGCTCAAGAACATCAGGAATCGAGCTGTTGCGAGTTTCGGGCAAAATAGCCCACCCTGATACGAGCGAGATGAAGACGATCGTTGTTGTTACCGCGACCGCTGATTCCGGCCATGCCCAGCGATTCATAGTGACAAGTTGAGGGGCAATCGCTCCACCGAGCCGTTCAACCACACCGAATGCGCCAACAGCCAAAGCACGAATCACCGTCGGGTACAGTTCTAAATATTACTCACTCAGTTGCTGATCTCGCTGAATTCCTGCACTGATGAGAAGTGATAATTCCCTGTATGAGGCAAGATGAGATTGAGTTAGTGGTTTCTTACCCATTACGTACTGTTTGTAAACAGTGAAGAATATTGATGAATTGACGACTCCTCCGACCATTGCTAAGCACGTTCTCAGAACAGTCAGTGGATGCATCGGTGGAAATAACGACAGCAACACTACAGATGCGAAACACATCACTGTGAAACCTTAAATATAAGTGACATACAAGTGATAGATTATGAGATTACTGAAGCGGTAAATTCCAAAAAAATATTTGTCCAGAATTCCCTCTTCCATGTTAAAAGGTTTTTTTCTGAAAGAGTTGCTCCAAAGTGCTCTCAGCTCATGTAGTAATAAAAAAAAACGGGTTAAGACTAATTAGAAAATAGGAAGTCGGCGTACATAGAACATCGAAAATGCAAGCGCAGTTTATTTGCATTGACTGCTACAGACATTGCAGAAATAACAAATACTCTCATTGATCTCATATCGAACAAACGAGGCTGCAAAAACGAGGCATTATGAGCTTTCTGAATATACCCGTATACTCATAATCTCAAGTCCTTTTAGCCATGGTACAACTGAGCGCTTTGATCTTGAAAATGAAATAGAGCGTGATGGTCGTTATATGGCAACTTTTCATGTTTTTCTTTGTGTGCGATGAAAGGAAGCGTCGACGCTACAACAAATCATGCAAGCTACGGGAGCTTAGCCGAAGCGCTATTCTTGGCCGGAAATTGCTTTCAACGCAAAAATTTCAAAAGAAAAAACATTGCTGCTACTATTAGAAGGTGCACGTTCCCAAGTGTTCATGAAGTGCTGATGCTGCAATTTGCTTTTCGGATCCGTATGAAATCCTTAGCCATAGAGGACATCATAAATCTGAAACTGCTTTCAGAATTTAAACCTAATGATACTTTGCACAGATATTCGTCTCACTGCACTGCCCTCGCTACAATGCATTCATTTTTATACTCCTGTGTGTGGAGGCGTGCAGTTGCTTTGATATACAAACTGATCTATGATGCTATTCCTCGATACCTGCAACCGAGCGAAGTCGATGACGGATGGTCGTTTTCTGCCTTTTATGCAGGTCTTCACCTTACTATTTTCTTTTCCAAAGAATCGCGCAGATTCATTTCCCTCAAATATGATCTCCTCGACACTTATTTCATTTAATGCGATAATATCATTCATCCGACATCAGGTTCAAAGATTGATAGTTAGCACCGTACCTTGCGACGAAATGAAAAGCGTACGACGACCGAACCATTTCGCATTCGCCTCGAGAAGCACGATGAACAGCGGTACCCACAGGCGCAGAATTCCATAGAGTGCGACGTTCAAGAACGGATTACCTGCCAATACCTTCAAGAAAATCCGCTCTCTCATCCAACTTGATGCTAGACGATTGCTATCATTAAAAATGAGGCATACCAAACTGACAAAATTCATATATTTTAGTCACCTGCCATGCACCACACGTCGATACTCAAAAATTTGTACTTATAAACATGCATAGTGAAATATGGCACATCGTTTAGATATCAATCAATAAACGATAATCGGTCGCACATTCCTTAGTATATGATGTTGGTGAGAAAGCACAAGTGGCGCCTCTTGTGTCTGTCAAAGTGGTAGATGAATTGTTTCTACTGTAATTGTAATGATTATTGAAGCATATTGCTATGAGCGAGATCAAGCTCGAGACAAGTGAAAAATTGAATGAACTCTTAAAGTGAAAGGGCAATCGAGTGAAGAGGAGCAATAATCAGCAACCCACTTGCACGTCGAATATGATCACCGCAACGCACATTTCCACGGTAAGTGCTGACATGAACATAACGAATGAATAGGCGAGGAATTTCCGTGTAGAAACGAGTGCAGCTATCGAGAAGCATGTTGTTCTGAAGGTGAAAACGCATTAGACAACTCGGCTTTCTTTCTTCGACAAAACTTTGCTGCATCTTACTTACATTTGTGACGAAAAATTAGTGAGCCGACTGGATCATAGGCCGATTTTTAGTCATATGCGATCAATCTTATTGATGCTGAAAGGGTCGACTTTCATAAGCACTTCGAGTGGTCATTGGCAAATCCATACGTAAATTTTGGATTGCATTTAAGCACAAGTTTTGAGCAATTTATTAGGCCATTTTACAAGTTTAAAATTGCAGTGGTGGTTGGATGTTGAGGATACAACTCGCATACACTTTTGTAAGGGCCAGATTGCTCGGCAGGTATATCACTTGGATCACTTGAATCTTTACAAACGTATGCAGCTATGCCCGTCTATGGACGTGGTGGTCAACTAGGAAGTCACTCATGCATTGGTCAAAAGAAATTGGCGCTCATCATGCTCACTACCAATTGAGTGGTCGTTTGCGTTGATTCGTTGATATCAGTAGGAGCAGTCGATATTTAGAGATGTTCAACTTCAGACTAGCCAACAGATCAAATTACCGCAAATCCTCTTCAGACCTGCAGAGTGGCCGAATCACCTATACTGCCAAAGCACTGGAATCACGTTTTGTTGTTTGTTGAGAACGTATGGAAGTTGTGTCAGTCGCAATGGGGAAGCGTGCTATACGTTAGCTGTTCTAGCATATTTCCTTGCTTGATTGCGCTGTCAACTGCGTTTGCACCCACAGAATGAATAACGCGTGGGAACTTTTGTATGGGTCACGCTTCTTTATTGAAATGCCTCCTGCGCAATTCATGTTGAACAAAGCTTATTTTCATTTCAGTCATAGGCATCAGCCGGCATTTCTTTGTGTCCAATGACAATGCCAATGGATTTCAAGGCAGTCCTAATGAAAAAATTAGCATTCTATTGAGGACAAGAACACAAAGGAAGCCTGAAGCTCGAATATTAGCCAACTTGGAAGACATGCTTACCTATGCTCATCCATCACTTTGATCTGTAGGAGATTGTCAGCACAGAACGTCGTACTGCAACCATTCCATCGCGAAATGCGATTTATGTTACATGCGGCCTCTTCGTAGCGTTTCTTCTGGATAAGCCATCGTGGTGATTCCACCCAAAATAGCATCAGCACAAGCACGGGCAGCGAGAGTGCATTCACGGTCAGCAGATAACGTCGCCACGAACCGGTCAGGTAGGCGCACAGTGAGGCCACATGAAATAACATCACTTCTTAAGGTGACATATGAGACAAAGTTCATTTTTTTTTTGAATGCACGAACCGGAAACGACAGACTTTGTTTTAGGAAATGTTTCTATCCTTCTTCAATTCGTTTCCTAAACGCCAATGATGTCATCACAAGTGCTGATGGAAAGAGCGGTTAAATTCTGTGCATCTAATATTAATAGAAGCAATAACAATAAGCTTGTCTGAATGAAATTATGGCTAATAGCGATGATATGCACTCGAGAAAAAAAAACTCTTCAGAATTGCTCACATCTCATACAAATATGGCAGTGCAATAACGAGCGAACAATTATAATACCTTTTATCATCATAGAAAAGATGTTTGTCTGAAACGGAAATGAACCTGTAGAGCAAGTGACCATTGGAAAGCAAGTGTCTGCACAATGCGATATTTTTTACCAGCCGTCTCGCAAGCAAGAGTCATACTGGCGTCGATAAGCACTCCATAAGAAAATCCCATGCCAAGCATTGCGATCGCTAGCATTGGCCAGTTCAATGCAAAAGCACCCATAAACCCAAAGAAGGTCATCTGCACGGCACCCGAATATGTTACCCATTTCCTGAGAAAATTATGCCTATTATACAAACCGAATTTATCGAAATAACACCACTCGATACCATCATTATAGAAGCATTCAGCTAATTTCGTTTATTGCTTCGGAACAATGCTAATTTTGCCAATCTGTACTGGAATTTTCTCTGCTCATCTATTGGTGCCAAAATTTGCTCTCTTTAGACCAATTTGTCTTAAAGTCATCGATTACGAAAAAACATCGAATTCAACGCTATGAGGATTGATTCACAAACCTGCCGTAGTAGTCAGCGATGTGTCCGGCTAGTATAGCGCCAACGCCGGAGCCAACAGCTTGAATTGTCTGCAGATGTTGAGGGAGATGCGAGTGTGGACACACGATGTCGCCCTCATAAAGTGACCTGAAGATCACCTCAGTCTCGTTTGTGGGGCAATCGGCAAGTAGCTCACATGCATCGTTTGTCTGCAATATTGTCACTGCGAGAACACCGTAATGAAATATCGTCGCCAATATCTACTTCAGCAAGATGCGGGAGATCCCTACTTTCATGCAACTAAACAATCACACTCTAGAGGTTACATTTGTGAACGCAGTTGCAATCTGAGACTAATGTACTGCTTTAGCTGCACTCGGTTTCAGTTAATTAACTCAGAAACATTTATACTCGAATCCTCTTATTTATTTTTCTCTGAAGTGATCAAAAGTCGTGTGAAATTGCGATTTGCTCAATGGGGATTTCTTCCATCTGGTAAATAGTCATACAAATTTTCATCGAAGCAGGGCGCTATGCTGATAAAAACGAATCAATGACACCTTTCCTTTTTTATGAAGTCCACTGCGGTGGTCAACGAAGGAAAACGAATCTCGCGAAACTCATGTGCAGTGCAGGTTCTGTTTTTGCTTACGTGGCTGAAATTTCTTCGTGGAAATTAACGAGTGAAGCTTCTTCTCGTTGCCCCATTTCTGAGATATTCATCTACACCTATATGGTGGCAGTAATGCCAAAAAAAGCAGCTCGTTGGATACATCCATTGAAAAATACAAACCAGCATCAAAAACTCTTCCGCAAATAAAGTAATATTCATCTGCCAAGAGGTCACCGTAGAGGCCGTTCCTGAATTCCACGCTCAGATTTCATGAAACGGTGAAATCTCCAAAATAGTGTTCCTAGTTACACGGCCTCTCGCCCAGGAAATATCTGCTTTTCCCGACTACCTCACGAATGGCACAGTACTTGATTTGAGGCTAACCTACACCTGCTTTCTACATGCTTTGATATCCCACCTTATTTCTTCCACATCTTTTCTCTCTACCATTAACACCGTCTCTCATCAAGAGGCGCATTTCTTCATTTGTTCGACTCGATCGATCATCGTCCTCGTCAATATGATGCACAATCATTTCTTCCGGGAGAGGAATAAAAATATCATTTCTACCATTCTTTCTCAGCAATAACATATGTCACCAAATGACAGTTGTTATTGCGCCTATCATGTCTTTTTGCACCATTCATACGATGTTTGCAATGACTCCTAAGACAATGAGCTGCATCTGCGATGCGCACATGCTCTCAAATGTGACAGTAGCAGTTTTGTATGTATCTATATATATCAGCCAAACTTCCAATCGAAGCGATTAAAAGAGGGGGTAACAGATTGCCGAAAGTGGTGCGATATCGTTTTTGGGGAATATGTAAAGTTCGTCAAGTGAAGGGATGCCAATATGAGTGAAGGTGTAAAATGATATACACGAAGGCATAGACAAACTTGCTGGCCTTAACAGCACTTGGCTATTCTGATATTTTGCTCGAATGTTTCACTAGCGATCAAAACTCTTTCCAGTGGATGGGAGTAGTTCACAAGCATAGCCTCAAACTGTAGGATCATCTTGCAGAGGTGAATATTTCACAGTTAACGAGCCTTCACCTCGCCGGAAGTGAGCATTCATCACCCAAGTGTCCCTAGTCTACAATTCATGCAGGGATGCAAAACTTAAATTACAGCACCTCGGAAAACAAAGTTCATCATCATGCTGTGATAGTAATTCGCGGGGAGTAACGAGTGGAGAAGCGCATTGAGAAAAATGGCGCGATGCGCGCTTTTACATTTTCGCTAGTCAAAGGGGTCGATATTAAAAATGTAGCAAATGTTAACATATAGTGAATACAACGTTCGTTTACTTTGGCCGTTCCGACTACCCATGCAAACCGCCAAGAACGATTTGCTTTTTTGTTAAAAGGAGAGGTTGCAAAATGCAGCTCGATCGATGCAAATGCGATTTGCAAGTCATAAAATGAATATGAGGGTTTGAGTTTCGTACATTAGAATAACTTCCGCTGCTTCAAAAAACCGACAATTCACTGTAAAAGTCGATGCAAAATGCTTCCTGTGAAGTCATATTCATCAAATATTATTGCAGCTCCACTTGTAGTGATTTCCGCATTGAAAGCAGCGGACATGCAGCGAAGCACATACAAACGCGGAGACATGACTGGACTTGGCAACTGTGAAATCACCCGAAGGATAAATGTCTGGTAAATGAAAGTCAGCTTCCTTGAATATCAGTTGAATATCATCGCGTTTATTTCAACGAAAGGCGTGCAGGAATGTTTTCATGAATCTTTTTGGCACTGTGGCGGCTGAGTAGCGGCACTTAGCAGATTTCTCCGCCTTCCATTACGTGCCATCCAACCTGTTTCACAATGCGAAAACTCGACTCGGAATCTTCGCATCGGCGTTTTTAAAGAATTTGCGTTAGATGAGCTGCTAACGTGTTGGATAATTGCTCTCAGAATGGTATTGTTTATTGCAGAGAAATGTTGCTTGATCTGCTAGAAGCTCACTCCTCTAGAGCTAGAAATTTTCTTGTACTCAGTAGCACAAGAAATCTTTAAACTACAACCGTAAGAGAGAGGGAAAGGGAGAACTAATGAAAGTCATCTAGTATGACCAGAAACGGATTATCATCCGACGAGTTTCTCCACTTATTTTCAAAGTGAATTACTTCTAAGTATTGAAAGTGATCACACTTTTCTGGACATATCATTGTATGAAGAATCCACAGGCAGCTGAAATTGATTATTGCATCAACGCCTAGAAAATGAGAATCGCTCACAATTGTGCATGTAAACTTTTCTCAACTAGTCGATGGGATTTGGTAGAATGCTACTGATAAAATCTTTTTTATTCACTTCCTCGTCAGCGCCTCATTGGAGTTCTTCTCCCGGTGAGTTAGGAGAAGAGCTGAGAGTCGGCCTTCAGCTCACTTTTTTCAAACGGAAGATACTGCATGATGCGTTGTGCTTATCACTCGTTCACCTTCAGACAGTCTTGGTTCCGTTGACCCGTTGTGTGGCATGCACTTTAGTGATCATGAAACCTCTTTTAATAAGAGCAACGGAAGACGACTGCGACGACCTTCTGAGATGGTCCAAGAGACCACTTGCAACCTTGCGTCATGTTTGTAATTTGCACGCACACCGGTAAGTGCATTATTGCTGCTCAAAGGTGCTCACTTATCATAAATGCATCTGTCATTTAATTTCTAAGTCACTGCGAACTATCAATCTTGTTCACTGAGAACGCTGAACTGTTGCCGTTTTCCTTCAAGAAAGTGTTGATATAAAATTTGTTGGCCTTTGATGAAATGACATTTAAGTCGTCGTTCGGCGCCTTTCTCTAAATTACTAACAATGACTCCAGTATCTTATGGGTATGCAAAAGCACATTAAAAAACCATCTCATTTCAATCATCGACGTTGTGCTTGAACTTGAAAAACACGGAACAAGAGTGACAAACATGAGGCCTCCGGAACTAAACTTTTTGGGTCAAATATATGAGTAATGCTAGAAAACTCGCATCATATCACATAGAAAGAGGGTACGATATGCTCGAGACGCTATGCTTATGCTAGATGTGATGCCTGAGATCAAAGAAATAAAAAGTACCTTATCTTTAAGTGTTCGAGATTTGCTGCGCATATGAGATTATGATTATCCCTCATTTTATGATGAAATCATCTGAACACATGAAAGACGACGTGCCATTGAGGTTGGTAGGCAAATTTTGCATGTTTAGCCAAGAATTCGTCTCGCAACGTTGTGCAAACACCAGTGAAGAGGAGTGTTTCCTCCCTCATCACAACACAATTGCCTCGCACCTTTCACGCGCATCAGTTATTTTTATCTCCTCTATGTCGGCTCTTGTTTTTATAAGATCCAACTTCGTGGATTTATTCTTCAAACACATTTTGCCTCTCATCTGCAGAGTAAAATAAAATTAGTAAAGGTGCCTTCGGTTTGCGCCATTGCATGACGCGTAACATCTAAACGATCGGAGACGTATCCTGCCTCACAATTCGAACGATGCATCTGTGACATCCTGCTATGCCTGACATTTTGCTTCGGCTTATGAAGCGGAGATTGTGCGTCAAAAACGATCATTTCGCAGCAGAACACAAGAAAAAAACCGAAAAGTTTCGCAGTGAGGAATCTTCAGTTAATTTTCCTTGCGAATGCAAGAGAACCGCTAACCATTACCTCAATAGACGCATCACGACAAGTGGGCTTCAACGAGGCGAACGATATAAATACGTAATTTCCAGCAGCATTCACCATGGTGTATTGGATAACCAGCAACATGAACAACTGATATCGGCCATAGTGAGAGGTGCGATCAAAGATCTCCTCCACGTCGTGAATCGGTGAACTTGATGGCACCTCTCCTGCACCTTTCATCCTGAAACTCTTTATCACTTTGAAATTTTCCACAAACAAAGTTTGTCACCGGGCATACTAATTACTACTCAATGACAAGAATACTCCGTTGTGAGCAGCTGAAAACATCTAAGATATAATAATCATCTAAGATATAATAATACTTTTGTCGTCCAAAAACACTTCCTTCGTTCACTTCTCCCTTTTCCTTTTCCTTCAACTATTCCTTCCCCAGGAAGTTCATATAAAAAGCTTTGTAAGATTTGCAGTGAGACTTGCGTTCATGCTAATGGGATCAGCTAACAGAAGGCAGAGACACATTGTGAACAACTGAACTCAGAATTAAAAGCTTTCCTTATATTGATCACAAGTTTGTGCTGCCTACTTGGTGCCCACAGAATATGCCAAATTTCGTGAGTCGGAGTTAATTCACGAAAAGTCGATAGGTAAAACGGAACACATCACTTGCGCTTAGAACAGAACGCATCACAGAGAAGAACACGAGAATAGTCGGTGGAACCGACGGATGCAAAATATAAGTAACTTTTATCGTAATTCAGTGGCATCGTCTCAAAAAACACCCTGCTTATCTTCCAAATATCGTCATTTCAGACACTTGTTTGTCACTCTTTTCTTCTTCTCCGTTTTAAAAATGCTTTAGCCATTCTTCTTTTCTCTTTTGTAGGCGGTTTTCATTTCTTTGAGAGTTACACTGTTGCGATATCAAAGGTTGTGCGTTAGTGCATTCATTCGGAAATAAGGAAATATACGATCATTGCTTTCTTTGTGACGAGCGATTCGCATCAATCATCATCGCATAACGACTGACTCGACTGCAAGCTCGAAGACTGTGAGTAACAGAACAGTGGCGTAGGTGATTAACCCAGTCAAACATTAACAACCAAATCAAACATTCATACTATTGCGATCATTCCACTCAGGAGATCTCCTCATTCCTTCTAACTCTTTTACACATTAAAACTTCTGTGCAGCATTTGGTTGGCGGCACTCAAAATCAACATTCCGCATTGTTCTGCTTTTAGATAAAATCATCTCGTTTAACAAGTGAAGTCATAGATTGAAACGGTCTGCGAGATGAAACACATTCGAGTTGCGAAACGCGTAGCTTGTTCACTTCGGATAGCTTGATCAGTTTGTATATTCCTTATGGAAAGATGCAGTTAGCTCCATTTGCGCAAGTTCGTCTCATGACTTGCTTTCTACGCCTATTGTTTGGCAAATTATTCTGAGCAAAAATGAATAGAGAGTAAGAGAGGATCGGCGACTGTAAACGCTCTATCAGAATCGACGACGCAGAATTTGGTTGGGAAAAGCATCATGAAGTAGAAAGTCAACTGTGTTTTGCAATTTTCCTCAGGTGTTAGTCTCCGTTCGATCTTGGAATATGCATGGCTTCAACATCTGATAATTTTCGTCGCTGAGTATGGTGATGCTGAGCATAGCAGCCAAACTGCGTGCTGCGATAAGTGGCATTATCGAAAATCAGGAAATTCGAATCTAGTCTCAAGCTGACAACATTCACAACTTGAAGAGATATAATGTTCAGAGAGTATCAGTGAAAGTGAACATCACTATCGACCCCTTATAATGGCATCCTATAACATAAAAGGTTTCTTAAACGGATATACTCGCAGCTATGCAAAAGTATTAGAAGCATTCGGCATTGGTCGACGAGGTGCTGTCACGATCTACAATCAAAGCAATGAGCGCATTGCTATTAAACGAGGGCTCATAACTCCAAATTCTTGTTCCATTATGTACCGTTAAATGTCTCAAAAAAGAGAAAAGATGAAATGAAAAATGTTGAATGGAAAGTGGAAGTGAAATTCATTCTAGAAGTGCGAGAAGCAGCTACCATTAGGGCGCCGTCAACACATGAACAATGAGGTGGCAACGACGACCGGTAACACGCACATCTCAATGCAACCAGTTGCTTACTCGTCGATGCAACCCACTTGCGCTTATATTCTTGTCATGGAATACCGACCGCACTATTCTGCGCAAATGCACTTAGCTTCCTCTACCCCGTAAATTCCTCGTCATTAACTCCTTAATGTGCTCCATCGAATTTGTACTGCAAGGCGCATTGCAACGACGTCGCCTCTTAGCGCGTTCATGTGCTTGTGTGCATTTGCAGGTGTTTGCGTGTGCGCGTGTTTGTGTGTTTGCGTGTGCGCGTATTTGTGTGTTTGCGTGAATGCATGTACGTGTAGTGTCTAGTGCGTGCATGTGCACGTGTTGGTGCGTGGACGGGCATGGAATGTGTGGTATGTATATGCGGATCGTATGTATGATTTACATTTCATGTGCGTTTGCAGTATGTCTGGCGTGTACGTGTTCTCACGTGTGCACATGGCGTAAGTTGTTGTGCACGTACGTTTATGTTCAGACGTCTGCTTGCATGACGCATGTATTTGCTTGTGTGTGTGTCTGTGTGGCATGTATGTTCATGTGTATTATTCAATTCTAAATCGGGAGCATTTTGACGGGTGTGATATGTACCGTATGTGTCCTCCTATGCTATAACTCGCAGTGGATTATAAAAGTTGAAAGGATTTACAGCCGTTTAAAGGTTAAAATGTGTTACATGCCAGATTCCAATTTCACACTAGCCGAGTAAGGAAAGTGGGAAATTTACACGGTTGGATTACTTGCAATTTGAAAACATTGTTCGCTTACGAATTTCTGATGTTCAGTGATGTGGTGAAGGGATCTCAAAAGCGCATAACATGCCAGCTCCCATCATATGCTTTCCCACCTGTTTTTAATGGAGCTCGTGATCAACCTATAAAGGAGGCAGCGCAACTCAAAGGAAATGAGGCAATTCAACTTTCAGAAATCGCAATAAGTGCAATTATTCAGAGAATGCATCCTATAATTAGCTTATTCGTCGTCGATCAGGCGAACCACGTCATTAAAATTTGCGCCATCACAAACGTAAAACTGATCGCATAGTCGATGCATCTAGTAGACATAATCTACGATTGACATTTCGTTTGTCTGAAGCTCGCACACAGCAACTTACCTCGTTTCATACCTGGATGTGAGTACAAGCATCATCAAAGCTAGTGGCATAGGGCAGGATGCTGAAGGCAGTTTCCTATTAGGAACTGCTTCGAAGCACAGCACTGAATGAATATGACAGACCCACCAGATAACAGACAAAAGCCTATGATATCATGAATCAATGACAGAAAGTTAACTTTCGAAGGTGTGAATTTGACAGATATGATGGTTATTTAAGTTTATTCCGACATTCATAGGGTTCGGTTCAAGCACTGCTTCGCATTATTCCATTCGCCTTGAGAATAAAGAAGCATCCTTGCATAGAGCTTTCTCTTGCTATAACTCGCCACTCTACCGACTTTGCTAACCCTGGTGAGCTTGTTGTGGCTGAAAGATTCCTCGTTGAGAATCTTCAATCTGTTTTGATCATTTGAACCCATTCATATCTTTGTACCAATAGGTACTAGTTATTTTGTATTTGTAGCATTAATACTTCATCATGTAACCTTACTTGTTCATGCTAGCTGAAGCTCTCATTGACTGCAAATAGACTGTTGTTTGTAATCGCCAATTCCTTAGAATGCAAGTTGCTCGTTTTTTCTTCTCTCATGCTGCCTTCCTTATACATTGCCTCTCTGAGGTAAGCCTTCACCATTTCACTCAATTTGCTGACTTCATATTATCATATTTTCGCACCAGATTCGCTGCTATCAGCTTGAAGACTCTTAACTGTTTTGCCTTTCTGAATCATCACGTTTTGCAACTTGCATCTCGTCGTCAATTATGTGAGCTACAATGGCCCAGGAACACCTCGGCTGTACTGTTCTCATGAGTACGCTTCACGATAAGACTGTGTGCGTAGGTGGATGTGTCCGTCATTCAACAATTCCAACTCAGGATTCGATGAAGTCCGAGCTGTGAAATCATTTTGGTATATTGGACCTTTCGTGCCCACTGTTGAGATGACCGATCAAAAATGAGAAGCGCTCTAGACGGGTGAATGTACCTGGAAGTTTTCCTGAAGTTTCAAAGCAGTGACGTTGCATTTAACACCGAATAAGTCACATAAACGGATGGCTTATGGGGAGTTTCTAGTCTCGAATAAAAATACGTATGCTTCACTAAGTATAGCCTATCAGTTACTGGCAATTCACACAACGGTCACATTGGCAGTAGCGCAGAAATTTACATTGGTACACCTCACCTCCTTCAAATTGCTTTCCAGTCTGCCAGTTTAAACTGAGGCACAGTTGTTTACATGTGTTATTCAAATGGAGGTGCATCTTTTCTTTAAATAAGACAGATGATGTCATCTTTTCTTATCATTTTACACTACAGCAATTCCGTTTTCCTGCCTAATGAATGCTTTACTGTGCATGTAAACGAATAACTGAATTAATCTGACTGTCGAAACCAACCTTCCAGAAACATTGCCATTTTTTGTAACCGGGCCAGTGTAATGAAAGACGAACCAGCATAATGCCGTGCGAATAACGCTCCACGTCTAGATCGGTAACGGTTCTGAGTGTCAACTGACTCAACTTCTTTGCTCCAGTTTTACCTCTGTTGC
>JAARMF010001273.1:0-26069 GCA_022844705.1 Toxascaris leonina | reverse complement strand
CGCATATTATATATATATATATATATATATATATATATATATATATATATATATATACGGTTTGCGACTTATATATGTATAGACAAGTTGCGAAAGCGCATCACAAAGTAGGAGAGCATTTTGAAATGTTGAACCAGACTGTACTACTGTTGTATGATACCGCCCATCACTCATTCTGCAATTACCCCAACTCGATTCATTAGTTTATGCAGCGATCTTTCCGAGTCGGCAGTGTGTGATACCTGCAAAGGCCGATCGTTGCTTGCTGATTTCAGGAATCCTCTCACTTCAGCCAGTACATATATTTGCTTGCCCTACCAATCACACTTTCCAATGGGAAACTAAGTCAATTCTACTTCAGTAGTGACCTAATAAACAATTGATTTATGTCATTGACGAGCTGATAAGCAAGCAAATGGGCCAATATGATGTTTAGCACAATATGCGCTTTAACAATGTCGAACAGAAAAACGAGTTTCATCATATGACAACAAAAACTAGTGTGTGCGATAATAACGCATTCCCCCCGATTGTGGCAGGCTATGTGAAACCGTTCGATGATGAACAAATTAAGGCAACATATCGCTTATCCTCTCAAGATCTTAAGACACCTAAGTTTGCGCTGTAGTAACGTAATAAGACAGAGGTAAATGGGCAACACTGCGCAGCTATTCGTGGTTTTTTGGATATTCACTAAAAGCGCTTACTTAACCGATTGTCTACCTCTAGCAGTTAACGCAATGCCATATGAGAAAATTGAGCAATGTCATAAGAAAGAACAAGGTCTTTAACATCTGACGAGGTCCCAACACTTGTGATTTTGTTGGAGAGGCGCGGACGTCAGTTCTACGGCTTTGGGTGCAGACCTATATAAAATTATGGACATCCCTTCCCGAGCGGATCAGAAGCACTCTCAACTGAAATTATGGACTAGCAATCGAGATCGGACAGTGCTGCTGTCACACGTTTACGCACACCCATATATGCACATATACGCGCGAAAACGCATATCCACACCCATGCGTTGATACAGGAATTTGGCAAACAGACGATCTCACGCTAGTGGTCAGAATAGTTGGTATTGATTTGATGTCAACAACAGGAAGAAAATACATACGAGGTGAATTCTCTTTAAAGCATCGGGGCGAATAGATATCAAGCATCGTCAATTTGACTTCGAAAGGGCAACAATGCAGCTGGGGTCCTAATGAGTCCATTGCAATTTCTGACGTAAAGTAGTAGTAGATACATTAACGGTAATGACAAGAAACAGATTCCGGGTCAGAGAATACAAGCTGATGAATACACACAGTACTGAGGTGAAGGAATGCCCATATAGGCTTTATAGAAGAGCAAACTGAAATATTCCCGTGAACGAAATCTTGTAAAAGTCGGTGAGGTGATGCAAAATTTAATGGCAAATAAATCAGATCGGAATTGAGCTTGTGTTATTCGAGTTATCCCAGGTTAAGAATTTCTGGCACAGTCTTTCTCAACCATAACCTTCTAAACCAACCGCCTCCCATTTTCTGCGAACGATTTCCGTTTCGAGGATACTTGAACGCTGATCAACACTAAGTTAAATCCAATTCTTAGCAAAATGTGTGCAGATTTTTAGAGGCATCTAGATGTTTGGCATGAGGACACCACCTTGTGAAACTCGTACATCAAATTTCGTAGGTCCAGATTCACTCCTCTCGGGTTTCAGCTATTTGGCACATGGAGCAAGCGTTTATAGAGGTTCTTTTCAAAGGGTACGAAAGCAAGAGCCAAGGCACGATCATCATTTGCTTTGCAAATAAAAATTGCTTCGCAAGTCCGAATGTTGCAAAAGTATATGAAAAGATGCAATAGGGACTGCACAACAGTGGTTGTTGTTGTTGCTGGCAAGCAATGAATGCTTGACGACGAAGGTAAAGCGGCGAGCGTGTGGCAAATCATTATACCTTATTCAGAAACACTTTACAGAGTGTTTGCGATCGAAGCAGCGCCACACTTCTGCCTTCTGATTATACAAATTCCGATACATGACACAATATGCGGTGAAATAAGAAACTTAGGTTGCTTTAGAGGTGGATGGTTACGTTAATTAAATGGCCTCCAGAAACGTTCACTGCGTTGATTATTAAGACTGTGGGAAGCATGAAGGAAAGGGAAATACGGACAAAGTGTTGAAAGTAAAATAAAAGTGATATGCGACTTTCAAAGCAATCTCAGTGTCTTTGCGTTGTTTTCAATATGCGCCTCTCCACTGTGCCATAGGAATTCGAGAGTATCTTCACCTTTACCACAATCAAGCTGTGTATTTATTTTTCTTTGCGATGAAGGAGATTTGCCGCCTTTGCATAGGATATGAGATTGGATTTGCTCGAAGCCTGGAAGTTGGGTTTGCTCAAAGTCGGGTGGATACTCGTAATCGCGGCCAATGCTCATCTACCTAAAATTCCTGCAGTCGCGCGTCAACTTATAAACGTATCCAATCTTCGCATGTGCTGAAGGTTTGTTAAAGAGGCAAGTCAGTGTATATGAGTGGTATCAGGCTATCATCGCATTGCAAAAAACCTCAGCTCTTTGAAAAAGACCAAACTTATGTGCACTGATTCGTCATCGCAGGCAAATCACGTTTGTCAAAGGCTTCGCAAATTCCAATAGCTCAGTGAGGAAAGGCATACACATCCATACACACCAAAGCTGTTCATCAATAATAGAAACGAATTGGCAGAAACGTCTAAATTTCTTGAATAAACTCATTTACCAATATTTATTTCCTCTATTTATTTCTCATTTTCTCTCCTCAGTTTCAGTTTATCCATAAATAATTCTCTTTTCTTTGCAATTCAACATTCTTGTATGACTAACATAATCAATTTTTTCCACATATCTAGTTCAATTTGCCATATATCCTTGCTACTTTTTTTCGTATATTCTTTCACTATCATTAATAGTCGGCATAGGTAAATAGCACACACAAGTCACCGAAGCGTCGCCAATGCGGCGCTTCATCGTTGCAGTCTCGCAGTCATCCTACCATAATTGGAAACAACCATTACGCATCAATCTTCATCTGTAGCAACACAAAGCTTGTGTATTTTTATTCCCTCTACTTTAGAAATAAAGCCAATCGGTTCCTAGGCTGAGATATGATAATTTCAGCTCCATTGTTAGTGAAGCATTGATTAATAGCATGAGGATGCATTCTTCAGTTAACGTAATCACTTTTTGTGGTACCTATAACGAAGCGATGCAGTTTACTGTCGGGCTCTTCGCGCTCATTCCTTGGAAAGATCTATGTCTAATAAAGCAACCTCACTAATATTAGGATGACAGAGGAGACTATTTGAAATTCCCTTACTTTTTCGTTGTCAGTAGCTCATCTGAAGGCAATAACCGCAAGGCACCCTTTTGGCGTATTTGGCTGCAGTTCGAAATAATTTTAATGCCCATGACAGGACCGCAAGCTGGTAGAAGAAATCGAGAATAATATTTTTGATGGATGCGCTTTCAGCAATTGTCATTCGGAGTTCCATAGTTTTTGTTGTGGTTGTAAAGTACATCAGCATTTGCACTAGAAAGCAATCAACGTTGTGTTTATAAACAAAGAGCGAAAATTTGCCAGGCGATTTTATCAACACGAATTCGTCAAATGGGCAATAAGGAACGAAACAGAAGGAAACGATGCGTATTCATGGCTAGCATTGTCGCGCTTATTCAAGCTGATAAACACAACAAAAGAGATTTCCCCACGAGTGTTTCAAAATATAGCAAATTTATTAAATGATGCAATGTAACCGCTCGTTCTGTGATGTACAATTCTGACAAAAGTTATTTTAAAATCGATTCAGTGGTTTGATTGCTCGTAATGTTAATTACGTACAAATATTATTCTTCTGCAAGCATAAAGTGTCGAAGAATTGATTGTGCTCTCTTTAACTTTGAGTATGAGCACATACATTATTGCAATAATTGCAAATGGATAACAGTGGTAATGAAGATCTCGAAATGTGTCGTCACAAACATCAAAACTTTTTCAGGGCACAACAAAAACGCACATTCGCAACGTTCGCTCATTCCATTGACGGAGTTTTTTCGTTTTGTCGATTGCCGATTGAAAGCATTCGCAGCACTCATAAAAATATGTGGACAGACATACGATTTAATTGAAGGCAATCTTTTATTTTTCATTAAACACATTTTCGTTGCTGCAATATTGCCTTTGATGCATTGAGGGTCTACCATCGAAACGTTCATTGAATCATGAATAATTGTTGCAATCAAAGCTATTTTAGACACAACTTCTTTCTGACATCTGCCCAAATGAGCCTTTAAGATAGCATTGAAAATACTGATCACAATTCATATTTATTGCATCTTTGGAATGGTATCCAAACTTTTTCGCGGGAAAAGGAACAAAGTGAACAGCGACCACTTCATAAACTATGCTATCAATAATGACATTTGTTTAGATGCTCAAGGCATTGCTTTTTCCCGAAAACGTTATGATCTCAATAACGCCATCCTTGAGTTTCAACTTCGCTCAGCAGTAACGACACTAGACTTCAGGCATATCTACCTTGAAATGTGTTTTGTAATCTCGTTGGAATGCGCTTGAGAGCATGAAATGGGGAGCAAGAAGACAAAAAAAAGTTTGAGAGTTTATATGAAGTTTGTGAGTTTGAGGTATAATTGCTGTGCAATTCTGCATTTATCTGGGGATTTATAATAGAAAAGTTGAGTGAATTACAAATTTCTTCAGAGAATATTAAAAATATTTCCATATAATGAGGTGAGACTCAAATAAATATGCATAACAAAGGGCAAGACTTGCAATGTTTGCTTCGTACTTATGAAAATTTTGTGAGTGTTTTCATTCGTAACCTCCATTTCGACCACAGAAAATGTTATCACAGATGACATGAGTTTTCTTCAAAAGGCAGCAGTCGAAAGCAGCATAAAAGAGGCATAAAATCGCTATAAATAATACAGTTTATATATCACTGTTGGATACTAAATAGTGCAGCGTTATCATAATACCCTGTTATAGAAGTGGGCTGCTCAGATCACGGCACATCAGCAGTTTCAACATCTTCCAAAAAATGGCTAATGAATAATTAATTGAAGAGGGTGTTTCTTATTTAAGCTGTATGAAGCACGATTTACTGAACGATCGCCGAGGGCAATATTTGTGCAAGTAATCGAGCTGATAAGGACGATGGCTACTTCAAGAGTTCATATGCGGAAAAGTATATTGGCGATGTATGCAATCAATCGGCTATCATCGACGACTCAATTGTACATATTAAAGACATATCAGTTGAACTGAATTGAATTAATATTACATTATGAAGAAAGAGCTCAAAATAAGAGTGAAATGTGCCGCAAATTTTAGCGATGAGTTTTTGCCGAATTCAAAAAATAAAGGAATTACTTTCAAGATAGTCCTCTCTTTAATGCAATAAAACGTGAATGCATCACGCGAGTGCAAATAAGACGCTATTCTTAAAGCGTCTTGTNATAAAACGTGAATGCATCACGCGAGTTCAAATAAGACGCTATCGTGTATTCTTAAAGCGTCTTGCAACCTTGAAAAGAACGGCGAAATCTCGCAGCAAAGGATGTGAAAAATCCGAAAAATTTCCACTGCTGTGGTGCAAAAAGTCAGAAGAAGCGTGAACGTTATTTAAAAAAAATTGATAATGAAACATTGTTGCGGCTGCAAATTTTTCCATACAATTCAACTTCCAGCGTGAATGCAAATTCGCAACGCTTCCGGCCATTCAACGCACATATTATTCAACAGGTTCATGAAAGGCAACAAGTAATGGCTGTCATTATTTTGCTATTAAAAGATGTTAGACAAGATTTGCTATAAATGCTTCTTCACAGGCAAGGGATGTTCTTAGGCAGCTCTATGCTGAGTTTCACGCTGTTTTGTGAGTCTCACGCCGCTTGCACGTCAGTATAAATGCATCAAAATTTCCAATCTGAAACATTTTGATGCGAGTTTATTGACGATCCACTTCCGTTCTCCCGTGGTCACTTTCATAGCTGTTATGAAGTATAGTGTAATAATCCATGCAGTGTATGTATGTATACATAAGGTTCGAATGGAATGTCCATCGCATTGGGATCATTTGAAAGATACTGTTCATTTTTATAGATAACATGAGATTGCAAGTACACAAATGTCGGACCACTTTGTATCGAATATTTGCTGAAATTCGCATCCTGTGAGTACACCAAAGATAAAGCTTGGTAACCGAAGAAGGACTCTATAAGGCTGTTTACACTTGTGCTCATCGCCATTTCTTCCTTTTTTTATATACTTAAATATAATTTCAAATGAACCCACATCCGAAAACTTGCACTCATCTTCAACTTCAGGCTTCATGTATAACACAGACTTATTCCCAGCTTATAGACGTTAGCATGATGCAGTTTATGCAAAAAATAACAATATTTTGGTAGCATTTCGAAGAGCTCTATATATTTCAAGTGTATTTCAAAATTGCTCATGTTGTCACCATCGTTCTTTCATAAAAACTAGCTAGATTTTATTTCCACTAATATACATTCGTTCATTTGAGTGTTAATAATTTACTTTATAATTGCACTGCAATGATTTTATTGTTACTACCGAATAGCACTTAGTTAATAGGTGGATTGTGAAATTACATTCAATAAGCGTTCTAAATATGCGTCGACGTTATTCGATATCGACAGCATTTTCTCAATCCTTCACCCCATAATTGAATACTTCGTACTTCCAATTTACTGCACTTCTAACATTTGACATTCATTCATCTGGTTATACTTCTGCAATTTTCAATTTATGCGATGTTTCGTTGCAAGAGCGCTTCTCGCATAAAATCCTTCCTTAACAGAAGATACAAACAAAAATATAATCACTTTTAACGGGCACTCAGAGTTTTCCTTGAAAATTTCCCCCAAGGGTACTCATAGGTTCCATTGTCACAGACGCATTTTTAAAGTGCCGTCCTCAGTTAGTTTCTCTATCTACCTTAAATTCTGCCTTCTTTTGCATAATCTGAATCTGTTCATTACCTTATATGTCTTACACATCTCCACTCAATTTTCGAGTGTTTTTGCAAATTTCACAATCTCATTAGAGCAGTTCACTGCATTCGTGGGTTATTATGCTAATTTTTAACGATAGAATCTTTTTGGAAATCCGTGCCCAATGCTGTTCAGATTCCATTCTTATTGAGTCTTTAGATGGGTTAAAAAGGGTCGATAGCAAAACAACCATCGACGCAGTTCGTTGCATTTGTATTCATAACAAGGCTCACAGTGAAAATTTGCCGAGAATGCTTAAGAATTAAAGTAGAATGCAGAGAAGAGCTTAGCGAAACATTTCTCAATGAAAGCTAAAAAACACTTTTATTATTCAGTGTTTGAATTTGTTGACGATCGTGTGTCCTTTGGATGGGCGGACACACTCCAAATATACTATTGCGAGGAGAGCACTTACAGCGGAAATTGCGAACAGCGTTCATTAATTCACAAGAAACCGACAATTACATCGAAAACCTGTAGCTTCTGAATCATATTCATCATCACATCTGTGCAAGACGCAACAAGACACTGCTCGTTGCTAGGGAATATCTTCGTTGAGAAGTGTCGCAAACTGAAATTTTCACAGAGGGGAGAGGGACAAGACAAATTGCATAAGCAGTATTCATATATATATGAACGTTTAAAAAGGCTTCACTAAAATACAAGCTTTCACATTTCATTTCACATACTTAAAGGTTCCATAGACATTGAGAAGCGCTGACTAGGTGGCAAATAATGCGCGTTCATAAAGGGCCAGCCGACAGCACAATATTCAGCAAAAAATCATTTCTAAACCTAATCCAGTAGGCCCTTAGACGAATTTTGGTGTAAAAATAAAGCAAACGATTCAAACGCTTCTGCCGTTATTCACCATGAGATCGCTTCATACATGGCAAGATATCTCTATGAGCTCATCTCGTTTTACAAAAGTTTGGATAAAGTAGTGATTTGGAATAAGCCTTGGTCGACGAACTCTGGTTGCCATCGTCATGAAAAAAAAACTCTGCTGGTTCTCAAGAAAGCAAATTAGAGTCCACGTTCCCGCACATCAAATCAAGAGAGTTGTTCATTTGTCCAATTCTTCATATCTCTTTTAATATTCGGGCATTTCAATCATTTGCACAATGAAATTCGATAAAGTCCAAAATTTATATATTCCAACTTTTATATAGCCAACACTTACATAATTTCTTCCTGATGTTCTCGCATAGTGAAGGAGAGAATACTTTTAATCGGAAGGTGCTGCCGAAATCGAAGGACTGTGTTTAGCAGAGTTGTTTGAACCCAACAAAACTAGCAGCGAAGTGCGAATATTGCTGATAGAAGATTGCCATATTCATTGGCAGCGATTATTTGCGATAAGCACAACGCGAGGTTTATTTATTCCTTAGACTGTCATGAAGAGAACAGATGCCTCACGACATATTGCAGCTAATCATCACTCCTCTGAGCACATCAAAATTTTGAACATCACACTTTATCCAACTGCTTTTGTGGCTTTCATATTGAGTTGCCATATAGATGAAAAACAAGTTTTAGGGACCTGTGCCTCGGCGAATTGAACATGTGCAAGGTGCTGCGCTATATGATTCCCTCAATCTTATAGACTCGAAACGAGCCGCCTGCATAGATACTCAAATAAATGAATAGAAGAGCATACTAGGAGAGCGTATAGTGTGAAGCATTGAATTCCTCTCATCAAGCCATCCGGTCTCCTAAAATGACATTGTTGTGCAGTCTGATAACTCCATCTTTTACTTCACCTTCTGCTGCCCTCGAATTGCAACTATTGGAGAAGATGTTTTGTGAGCACGAACAGGACAGCTGCAGCAGTCGCAGGCATTTAACATTTGGGCCATTGAAGCGTTGACGCCATAACTACTCAGGCTGCTGGGTGAAGCTGATCAAATTGCTATCGAATGCACGAAGCGAAATAGATTCGAGCATTTCCTGTTGTACGCCGGCAGTCCAACAACGCTATGACATTATGATGAACGCTGATGCAACAGAAACACAGTGATGAGCGTCCAGTGACGTCATATGCTTGTTCATGACAACCAACGACGATAACTGACTGACCCATGTCGACGAACGGATTCCATAAGACTCCTCAATGTTTTCGCTCAATATTCATTTTTCACACATATTTATATTTAAATTCTGCTCATTTGAAATCGAAATATGTTTCGTAACATTTTTGCAGTGTTCTCCAATAGAGACAAACTGCTGAGGATGTTGACAATTCGTCAAGCGAAAAATGACAACGACAGATGGCTGGCATCAGATTCTTGACGAACGCATCTGACGGCGTCCTTGAGGATGGCATCCTTCACTTCAAGTTGTTGGCCATTTGCCGTTGATATGCGAACGAATTTCGAATTCAATTAAAGCAATATAAGAAACCACGAATACTGCGAGCCATTCAGTCGAATGCTGCATAAACTTTGTCACCGCAGTATTGACTGGCTGCTTTCAGCTGCATCACCGAACACTTCAGAAAACATTACGGAACATACATTGGCAATCAGAAATTTGTTTATTTCGTGAAGTCAGCTGTGGTAAAAATCGTTCTCCAACGAAACTGCTTTCATATGATGCATAATTCCTTCGTAGTACTCTAGTTCAGAATTGCAGTCCTTCTTCCTCTTCTGTCTTTGAAATAGAAAAGCTCATCTTTTTCCTTCGAAGAAATAGCCCGAAAAAGGCAATCAGACGGTGGCAAAGTTCCGGATTCGGAAAAAAGGCTTTCTTTATGGGCTCTGCGGAGAGAATGTTTTGTGGAGAAGACACGCGTCAATCGAATTTAAGAAAGAAAGAGCATTTCGAAAGAAGTTGTATCAGCTTTTAGAGCATCAAACGTTTTGAGCAACTGCCACGAAACTTCTCTCGAGTACAAGTTTGCCATCGTATTTCATAAAAAACTTTAGCACCGAAGTTTTTGATGGTGACCACTGTAAGCAATACTTGCAATTGTTGTCCTGCTAAGCATCGTTTCCAACAAACATTTCCCTTTTTTTCCTTCTTTTTCTCATTTTGCTGCATTTCCTAACGAGAATTCCGCTTTCGCGCCAAAGTTTTTGGTGATGACATGCGCCGAATTTTTGCTATTAAAACTGCGACGAAAAGAAACAACGATGACTGAAGACTGCCACCTCTACCACATAAAATTGACAAAAACTTGATGAGTTGGGCTCCTATAAATTTGTGACATTGGTGGAAGAGATCATAAAAACTGTGGGTATTAAAGAGCGAACGGACGTTAAAATCGAAGTGCAGGAAATCTGAGCATGCCGTAATGTTTGGCCGGCTGATTGATTCGCCTTAATTACTTCATTTTTTGTTCATTTGTCAAGTGTGAACGCCAATAATTGATGAGCAAAAATTCCATCGATTGGAAACGAAATGCCACATATTATGGGTTCTTGCACAATTGCGTGAAATATGATGGCTCTTCTCGTCTTATGGCCATCATCAAGTTTATGCGAACGACACGTCGACTGTTTGCATTAATTCTGGAAAATTCGGCGAGTCACGATGATCTGCAGGTTCTTGAAACATTTCTTTGCTGACAGAAGTAGGTTTCTGTAAACAATTCCTCAACACCAAGGAAAGTGATTAGTGAAAGGCGAAAGCGTTCGAATTCTGAAGTATGATTCTTAGTGCACATTCCCAGTGATTTGAATAATTCGTTTGAATATCAGCCTCTGAAATGTTGAGTGGCATACCTCGGTTATAACCTGAGAAACATCTGTGAGCGACACCAAAGAATGCATTCATCAACTGAGGTCACTTCTAATATTATTATTTATAATCAGTGAACGATGTTCTTTTTTGAAGCAATCAAACGGCTGCAGAATGGCAAGCATGAAATCCGTTCATCGTCCTCTTTGAGCGTCTTTGCACATTTGCGTTTCGCAGAGCACTTCATTGCAACTTTTTAACCTGTGTTTGCGTAAAAGTCTACCTGCTTAATGCTTCAAATATAGAAAAGATATGCTTAAGAAATCTGATAGCATAATGTGAATCACAGCGCTGCCCCATATACCAGTTTTCGATTAGATTCATCATCATGGGAAGGTGCTACAGATATTTCAATGCCCAGAAATATACATCCTTTTGAAGTGATGATCCTTTCATTCTTCACTGGTTAGGTCACACTGAGGCAAATTCATGTGAATGGGTTCGTAGACCTAGGACTAATGTGGGGGCGAGGGGTAGGGGGTTATGGTAATGGAGCCCATTTTTCTCGGCAGCCCTAAACAGACGACAATCGGAAGTTTTATCAAGTGATCCATTTGAATGCAATATGACGATAAAACAATTGAAAAATTTTGTACTGCATACCACATACAACTTTTCTCGAGCTAGTTTGAATTGCTTCTCTGAGCACTCTCGCTCATTTGTCCATACGAGAGGTGTTGAGTAATGTTTCAGGTCGTTTTAAAGCCGATAAAAGACCGTATATGTGAATCGACGATATGAATTTTACGGGTTTAATCGTGTGAATGTTCACATGCTTAGCAATCCACTTATTTATCTATTTTCACCTCATAACACGTTTCATTGAAAAGTTTTCTAGTAAGGGTGAATGAAGCAACTATCTTTTCTTAGTCCACTGCACTTTGCATCTTGTCCTATTCATTTTTCTGCGACCAATGAAAACTCTCCTGTTATGATTTGAATTATGCAGATTTGTAGAGTTTGGCACAATTGGTGAATGAATTTTAAAATGAACTTCTTGCTTCATTGTTCGTTTTCCGATGACGACGATCAACATGTAAATGGGAACTGCAGCAATAGTAAAAAAGCTTTATTTGCAACGTTAATGTCATGCATAATTGAACAAATGACAGGAAGCACCTGCAGCGATTCACGCTTCTCATGCATGTGGCGCTTAGAAGGCTGAAGTGGAAGAATGAGGCAGCAATTCAAAGACAAAGAAATGTTAAATCCAAGAAGGATGCGCGTCTATCAGTCGCATATGACTCTTCGTTATTTGTCCTGCGTGCTGCGATCTGCCGACGCTGAATAACGAAGTCTTGTTCGCAACTGCGCATGACAAAGGTTCACGGATATTCGGCTGCTGTGAAATCGCTTGAACCTCCCTAAATAATGCCGACTGCAAATGAGCAAATATTCTCCCCATATATTTTTTTGCAATTTCAGTCCTCCAATGATTTCTGATGATGGCTTTCAGAATATTTCCACAGTTTTACAAATGAGGTCAGTGTTGAAGTTTTGGGCCAGCGGCTCATTGAGTTCGACATCTATCTCCATCAACTGCCACAAATTATCCAACAAACTTGCATATTCATACGCACATGGCCCACTCTTCGCTTGCTATACCAAAATACTTCAAATGGAAGAGAATTTTCTGCACATAAAAGCTTGTTATGGTAGTGATATTCCGAGAGGTGTACGAGAAGGGATGTAATAAGTTTTGATGACAAATGAAACTAAGGTTGGCGCAAAACCATTCCTTCATTCTATAGAGTAGCCCCATATTAGCTCTGCCCGATGATGCTTGCATATAGTTTTGCAGTGATGACGTGGGGCAACACAAGCTACTTGAACTCCGCCAAATCCACTTTTATTGCAAATTTTTGGATTTGATCTTTTAGCCTTTATGCGTGTTGGGTGGACACTGTCAATCTAAGCACATAATCAATTTTATTTGGTGATCTTTTTCCGCTGCCAAGGGCCGTTGCAAGGAATGAAGTGACTGGAGAGTGGAGAAGGGGGAAGGGAGATGAGGGAAAGGTGAAGGCGTTGAACGATGCAAAGGCAGTGGCGAAAAAATTAGGAAGAGTCATATCACTCACTGTGCGATGCATCTTCATACGATGATGGCTTCAAAAGGAGTCGGAGAGGCGCGGTTCTTCAACTATACATGGGAGTTTGGGCTTGTTAACTCGTTGTGCGCATTCATATGCGCATAAATATGTGGATATGCATGCATGTGTGTTTGTGTGTGCGTGTATTTGTTGCGTTGACTGTGTTGGTTTTTTGTCTTGACGTACAAAATAGGTAAAGATGCTTCTTGAACCAAACAAGTAAGCTTTCGAGTACCGAAACTTCTGCAAAGCTAATCTGAAGCCTTCATTAGACCTTGCAGGTGACTGAATGCCTACCTCCCACCAAAAACTGCAATTTAATGTCTTTTGACATATCACAGAGAGGAGACGTTTCAGGTAAACTTAATGCTGCAACTTGTTTTATGATCTTGTTCTTTTATTCTCATCTGTATCTGAGAAATATTCCTAATCTATTGGAGATGAATTCAGGTTCCCTGAAGCGTTGGACATAGCACCTTCGATGACCACAGTAAGCACAGGGAACTTTGTAGTGGTGCTTAATGATCCTGAACTAGTGTCGAAACTTTCAACCAGACTTTCACATTCTTGGTACAAATCATGGTGGCAAGAAGTGAACCTTTTTCACCGACGTGTGACCGTTTCTGACAGGCTTGTTGAGGTCGAAAGCCATTGCGTACCTTGGAACTCGAAGCTGCAGGTAGGGCAACAATGGCGCTGACGATTGTTGAACAGAGAGACTAAAAGTGCTACTGCGAACGTTTATGTCTTGGGGCAGATCGCTTAGTGTGTCAACATCGCAAAATCATCGCATGCTCTCCGCTTGTTAGAAGTCATGCAAACATTGCGTAGACCAGTTTGATCATTGAGCTTCCAGCGGAGCTTCAAGAGGAGTCAACATCTAGTGTCGAAATACTTGATGCAGATAGGCGTGTGATGAAATTCAATACAACGCAAACGAAGAGCACTTTAATGTGCCGATCGTTTGCGAGGTCGGAATTAAAGTCAGCCGTTGTGCACGACCCTTTCCACTCCAGCTTCCTCCCCATTCATTAGGAAGGAAACGGTCAACAGAGCTCTACCTACTCTACCATTCAATGAACCACATAAGCTTGTTGCACTAATCATTACATATCCCACTGCATACCCCTGCTTCCAATGGATAACCGTGCTCGCAGCATTGCGGTGATGTGTTCAATGATTCAAATTGCTTTTTTCAATTGCCGTCGTGCATTTGAATCGCGAATAATGGATTTACATATTTAATCAATCACTGCTCGTTGCTTGCTCATTTAATGTCCAAATTGACGTATCTAATTGGCATTGTCCGCATCTATGGCTCATTTTGCTGTTAAATCGGCCAACAGCCAAATATTTCGAGGATTGTGTTGTACGCTTTCAGCAACGTGCTGGTATCTCTGCCAGTCAGTCGTTTGCATATCGAATTAACATCCGACTAGTCAAACCAATCATTGCGTTGCTAAACCAATTAAATTTGCATTGAGCACGAACTAATCGCTAATTCACTTGCTCACACCGAATTGGGAGTATGCATCCCGTTGTGCGTTTGTGCTTGCAGCAGGTTCATTTAAGAGATTTTTTTGAATAGCCAACCGAAACCTTTCCCAATTCCCATCATTTGTTTTTGTTGGAACCCATATTTATCCCTGAATAATAAATGCCAATGTTCTTCCCCGCATACGCACATGCATTTCCTCGCCCATATAGATAAGAAATGAAACCTCATCTCGATAGTCGTATTTTGTAAGATTCCATCCATCGAGCTCTTATTTCATCATCATGCCAGCAAACAAATTTACACATTTTGCAGTGTATCTGCCGAGTGGTCATTTGTTCAGTTATCACATTTTTTTAAAAGAAAGCTTCGCCAGACCCTCCCATAATTATTTGGTAAAAGTTAGTCAGTGAGAACGAACATCATTGCAATTTCGTTCTGTGGTTTTATGGGAACTCACAATTACTAACAGCTCAAGAGATTAAAATTGTTATTTGAATTGCTGTTTTAAGGCTTATTGGCAGTAATGGTGTCCGATCGATTTCCATGAGAAATTTATAAAAGCCCAGTTGAATACTTATGGCGGTTGCGTGCTGGACACGGGCCACAAATTTCCCACGGCATTTGTTCAAGCAGAAGATTGTGAGGGAAGCTCACATTTGTTGAATTTCCGTGCACAAAACGTCTTGCTGTGATTTTTGCACGCCCTCATTTGCTTCCATTTGAAGAGTTCTCTCTCATTGCACTCAGAGCAACTTGCTTTCGAGAATCAGACGAACGTTGTCCTGAGTTGCTTGTGTTTAGGAGAAATCGTGCTGAAACCAAACAACGAGCAATTTTTCTCTTTTGCATCGATTTAATGTGAAACGTACCTGTGAAAATTCGTTGATGCATGAGATGAAGCGCAATGCCATTGAGCACTAAATCACTTAAAAGCAAAACTAACTGATTATAGAGCAGAGAGGAATGCTTTGAATTCTTTCTATGCGACCCGTCAGTTAAGCGGAGTGATATCTCTATATCATAAACTTATCACCTTTTTCCGACGGCAAGTGAATTGAGAAACGCAGTGCATCTCAAATTACGGAGAATTTCATTCACTCATCGCTGAGAGAATAATGTACATCTGAGCATATGACGTTGCTTGTTCAGCAAGTGAACTCGTGAAAAGTGTAATGCGCTGCGCTGGAGAAATGGGCGAAACTTGGCGAAGCCATTATGCGCACACAATGCGTTTAGATAGTCGCTATTTTCATCGACCAAAAACATTTCAATTTTACCCATATAACTCAGCGCATTGGGCCTTCACAAGTTGGCTTCTGAGCTCAAAGGATAATATAGTGTACAGGGATGGCAGAAATAATCATTAGAATTCAACTGTAGATGGACGGGGACGTCTGTGATAGGGGTGGAGTCGGAGACATTGCAGTCTTACCCGGATGTTGCAAAGAAAGCTGGAAATCCCACTTCGGGAGCTATGAATTCTGCAATTCATCATTTCCACTGGCATATCAGCTGAATATTTATTTGTGTTTCCCATTTAAAAAAAACTCATTGCGTGTGAAGTGAGTGCTAACTCCATCTCACAATACAGTCGCTTAACCCGATTGCGGCAGAAATGACAAGTTAAGAGTTAAGATCGCTACGCTTATCTGCAATCAAGAACAGCTTGAGGCATTCGGCACATCACACCATCCAAGTATCGTTGTTCGCATATATTTATGCTCGTTCATGCTCTTGCGGGTGTCTGTAAATGAGGGTGCGTGCGTATATGCAGACTATGTTTTCGCGCATTAGCAATTCACATATTGAATTAATAAGGGACTGCTTGAGGCACTTACTTGGCAACTACGTCTACGTCAACTAAGTTTGCATATTGAAGATTTCACCATAGAGGTTGCTCACTTAAGTGCCTAACCAAGCAAATGCCTAAACTACGTTGTGTGCGTTCTTGAACATCAATCTATCTTCTCATTCAGTCGGAATCCATTGTTTGGTGGCTCGATGCCGTCATTCCATCTCATGAGCATTGAAGTGTTCAGGTTATAAATTTTGTGCTGATTGCTTCGCATTTGACAGTAGAAATTCAACAGACGAGAATAAAGTTTTTGAGAACAACGGAGCGTTGCGCTGATTAAAGTTTTGCAGGCTGCTGTTCCAAAGAAATTGTTCACTAATTACATCTCACTGGTGATTCGGCGGAATTCTTTCCTCCTTATTGAATAATCGTACTCGAAACACATTAGAAGGCACATAATTTGTGGATGTTTCATGAAATCAGCCTGGCTTGATTAAATGAAATACGCAGGGAAGATGTCAGTGCGTTTTTTCATTTTATTAGCCTTTCAATTTCCCACTCCGTTCGCCGCAATACATTCTTTTTTGTTGAAAGTCGACTTTTCATTAGCACTTGCGAGTGTTTTGTTGATACTGTTTTGTTACAAGCTATAATTCAAGTAGACGCTTCATTACTCAATATATACGAAGAGTTGTCTTTGCTCGCCGAAAAAAAACTGATCTCTGGTATGAATATTGTGCAGCATAGTGTTATCGAATGCCATCAATACTTCGGATCTATGTTAAGTGCTTCAGTTAACTACTTGTGTAAGTATCGATTCATATATATTAGCTGCAACTTCGTCGTTTATCACTTAGAAACTACTGAGATTACAACTCTAGCAGCAGTGCTATTCAATGAATAATAGGCACAGGTTCACGCGAATTTTGGAAAGCTCTGCAGTCAAATTTCTCTCATGCAATGACATTATTCGACAAAATTTATCTTCAAGCATATATCCTCTGATAATGCTGATAGAAAAACTTGCAATGACGAAAGCTGCCGCAATATCTTCGCATTTTAGTCAAGTTTCGATTTGATTCATGAAAACCTAAAAATGGCATAGATTATCTTCTTCAAATGTCGCATGTTTCGGTGAAATATTTCAGCTGGTCACATAATTCGTAATCCAATAAAGCTCTTTGATTATAGGGATGATCATCCCTGAGATGTATTAAATGTCACTCCTTGTGTATCTTCAGATGCTTTATGAATAGGAATCTAATAACTCTGATACCTTTTTTTATTATTCCAATGCGCCTGTCAGAGTTATTTTGTGCTTCTTTCACAAAACCTGTTCAGAGATATGAATGTATCGACAGGCGAATGCGATCAGGATCGGTGATGCCAATCGGAATCTAAAAACTTCGCTGTGGGAACAGTACCATCAGTTTGCAAATGCGGTTTTGACGTGTCCCGCGTTCAGTGGTCCGTAATTAGAGTGGTCAGATGCTCATCTCCGTTGCTTTTACCAGTCTCGTCCTTAAATCTCTTACTACTTCAGTCGCATTCAGTGAATGCGATAGGCTTCGACATAGCATGCAAATCAACAGCTGAAGCGATACCGCAACTCGAACTCAGAATTTTTATATTCGGATGTGAATTCGGATCCCGATCGCAATTGCCCACTAATGCGTCCATAAGTTACTCATACATGAGTAGATGAAATATATGAATGTATAGTTACTTTGTGCAGCAAATGAAAATATCGACGGTTCATTTCATTTTGCATTTTTGAGAAATCAAGGAGATAGAGAAACAATAAAAGTACTCTATGTGTCAACATCAAAGACGAAACTTTGATAAGGAGATTTGACATGTGCTCGAGGAAGTGATATCGGTGAAGCTAGATTTTTTAGAACACTTTGAGGCCTTGCTTTTCAATTTTTAGAGAGGAAGCGAAATGCACACATATGCTTATAAACGCACACAAAATGTGAACCTCACTTTCGACAAGGATGTGGCCTCGTTTCCCGTCCTCCTCGCTTCAAAATTCTCTTGCGCACAATCCGCAGAAAGTCGGCTGTCACTCCCCTAATCCATCCTTTTTGAAAGGATTCTATCTAGGAAAGGCCAAACTTTGTGTGGAACACTAGGTTATCAAAAAAGGAGCCACTAAAAGTCGTTAAATGCACCACCGCGATCATGAAAGTTGTAGTCGAGTAAGCGTGCTTCACGTTGCTCCGCCACATATGATGGCTTGCGTCGAAGAGGCTAAACCTACCTCAGCAAGCGGGTTCTCGATTCCTTCTCACATTTCAACTGCGTACTTCAGTTGTCAAGTTCAAGGTTCTCAGTATGCCGTCACTACCCGACCAGAGTGAACTTTTTCAAAAAATAAAAAGCTGCGCAAAGTTGCAGGCGCATTCCCAGTTTCCCTAGTTTCTTGATAAAATGCTTATATGTTTTGCACCAGTTAAATGAACCTTTCCACAATCATTGAATAATACCTTTCCTTTCATACTTCTATTTATTTCTCCTTCTTCCATTCATAGATCCATAATAATTCGTTTCTGCCTCTCATCCTACCCAATTTAGATAACTGCTTGTCATTGGTAGCACTTATCTATCTGTGCTGTTCACTCATTCATTTTGATTGTTCCATCTTGCTATTGTTTTCCGAATTTTCTTCAGCATCTTTGACAAGAATCTTTCCAGTACCTTCCTAAGCTTATCTAACCTTAGTTAGCGTTGCATTTGTTAAACAGACTGGTATTACTCATCAGCGACCATAGAATTCGAATTTTTCGGCATCATTTATTTGCTTTTTGAGAGTGTCGAACGTTTAATGGCAGAACAGTTCGTCTCAAAATGCTACATTGATTCTATATCCCTTACTCCTATATCACACTCTATGCTCTATATCAGCTATGGATTGAGATTGCATTCGACGAGTATGACGATTTCTTTTTTGATGTTATGGCTCAGATGCCATCACAAATTCAGTGAAATCATTGTAATAATTGTAGAAATGTTGCAATACGTGAATAATTGGACATTGCAAGCAATATTGCCATCAAAAGTAGAAATTCATTTGCCAATCACTGTTTCATTAGATGTATTTCATTTGCAAACAGACCATTCGCATGGCATCTCGCTATAAAGATGAAGCACCATGTACGTCACATCTTCTTCACATGACGTCATGGTTGGTTGTCATCGTTGCGAATTGTAACATCCTACAAGCAAGCGCATAGCATCATTCAACAAATAGGTGGATGTGTCAAGCAAGCGGCGTTAACGCGCTTCATAATTTTGCGATCCATCGTGCGGAGGACCTCCACACTAATAAATGTTTGTTTCGTTGCGATGAAATTGTGGATTGCTTATTCCACCTCAGTTTGCCTTCTGCAATATGTCGCGACTCGTGAAAACTCCACAATTCAGCTTTAACGCTACGCTTAACACATTCACAGCGCCTTAACATTCGCTTTAATCCCGCCTATTGTGCCTGCAGGCATCACAATCGTATGTAACCGTTCCTTTCTGTTAGTCTCACTTATGCACGTCAGATCTCAGAGGCACAGTTTTCATAGTTGTAGTGGGTGGACGTGGAGATGAAGTTAGATAGGCACTCTTCTGAGGTTGTTCATTTGTATCGAGCCGTTTCTCAATTAGAATCCCATCGTGGTCTTGGAATAATATGGTTTGCTCGTACTCTACTTGCTTTTCTGCGCGGCCTATTCTTTCTCGAGAGTTCCATTCGGTTAAATGATGCACATTTGTCTTCTTCATTCGAGCAGACAGCACTCAGTTCCTCTCTTTTAGAACTTTTCAACCCATTTGATTTGAAAATAAAGGAAATTATTAAGGCGTTGTTCATCAGATCCATCACTGCAGCATTTGAGCTTTTTACACGTGTTATGCGGGAGAGAGAAGGGTGGATAGAAGGTTTCAATAAACTTCACCTACAGAAGTGGGAGTGATTTTGTGAGAAACCGCTTCTCTGCATCATATTTGCTTTTACATATTGCGAGCAGTTCCTCGCAAAATCGCCTCCTTCAAACTTGTCGCAGGTTTGACCTTTGTTACTAGAAGAGTACCTGTTTTCTGGACTTTGATTTGAATATGACTTGAACATTCTTCTGCCCACTTGCCCCTAATCACGTCTAGCAATATATTGGAAGCCGACAGGTTGAGGCACCATTGCTGCTTATTGGCCAATAAATTCGTATCAACTTGGGGAAGAATTTGGCTCTTTCTGACAATGTTGATTTGTGGGTTATTTCTCATGCTGTTTCATTTGTGAAGAAATCACCACATTATTCCGCGAATCACTGCTCACTTCTGATCCAAAGCTTATCCACTTTCCCAGGTCTGCTGCACACCTACTCACACAGCTCGAAGAGAAAACTTACACGCACACAAGCAATGATGTCATCAAACCAGAATTTTTGATGTCGTACTCTAATGGTATTTTTTCCTCAGAAATAGTGCAATAAATTATATAAACTGCCTCTTCGTGATGAGTGTACTGCATTTATACTCTGTCCACACTTATAGATACCGCAGATACCCTAGCCTGAAAAGTGCAACAGTTGTTCTTATACTGTCGTGCCACGAGATTTTTATGACCATGAACAAGACGGAGGGATCAGTTCGCTGGTCTGAGAGTCTTCCGTGCAGGAGACTCCTACGTTTCCTTTCATTGAGGGTATTGCAAGAGAAGTATTTCTATAGTGTTGTGTTTAATACGAACATTCACTTCATAGCGTAACAAAAAGAGTTCTAAAGCGTATTATCGGGGATTACCATGCCCACTTCAGACTGCAAAGATATTCCTCAGATAGGTGCGTTCTATCAGCCTTCTTGTGAGCCTCATCCACCCATCGACTTCTTCGCAACATTCGCCTGCCTTCAGACGGTCTTTCAGCTCCGGCTGCAGTCTATGAGCTATGCAGCTCACTCTTTTTGGGAACAGCGCATTAAGCCCCATAGTTTTGTCTACATTTTCGAAATCATTTATTTCGTTTTTGTGGGACGCGAATATTATCGTCTGAGCTGGCAGATTTGCGGTTGTTGTCATCATCTGAACTAATTGCAGTCACTTTCTCTTCGCAGTCTGTGTTTCCTTTTGGAAAGCACAACACCTCTCATTCTCCTTTAAAAGCGCACACCAAATTTGTACATGAATCACATAACACATTTGTATCGGCGATTTGCCGATGCTCATGTTGTCCGAGATTTCTGGAAGGGCTGGATTGGGGAAACCCCTAGAACTCAAGAATGCAGTTTTTAGCGATCCATCCGCAAAGTGGCATCAATGCTGCGACAAATGTTTATCTGATACATCTGCCGCGCCAAACACCAATAGTGACCGACGCTTCAGGTATGCACAATCTTGTCCTCGATCTTTTCAAGGCTGTTCCCGAAGTGAAGAAAAGTCTCCTCATGAATTTGTGAGAATGCACTGTGAATTATATTCAGTTGAATTGTGTCTGAAAAAGAACCTTAGAAACGCTCTCTTACGGAAAGCATTTGTGCATCGCTTCTTTTTCTCGCAATCGTCAGCCTCCTCATCCAACTTTTCTCACAGTTTTTCAAGCTTTTCTGGCTGCGCATGCCGCCTTATTGGGTGTTCATGACAGCTCAGTGCCTTGTCCAGCAATACATGCTAAGTTCCATATCGATATTTGATAGCATCAGTCGCGCTTAAACCTACCACTCACACTCACATCTCCGGCACCTATAGTCTCCTCAGATCATCTGACATACTGTCATAGTAGGTGCGATAGGCCGCGATTTCAACTTTGCTACAGTGCAGCTCCAGAGTACGTCATTCCGAACATGATAAAGGGGCTTTGCGTTGCTGGGAACAAGAAAATGTACTCCAAAATAACAATTCCATGCAAAAAAAAAGAAGAGACGCACGCTTTACACACCGTCATATTCTGTTTTCAGACATCTGCAGTTTTGAAAAGCAGTATCCCACAACAGTTCTTGACTAAGAAGCCGCCGTGCAAGGTCGATTTTTGTTGAGCCATATAATGAAATATTTAAGCGAATACACTCCTCCTTCTAGAAGAGTGGAGGAATCTCATATGTATTTTGGATGCTTGTGAGCAGAGTATCTACAGTGACCGCCATGTTGTGGCGATAGCCTTCAAGTGAAATTCCTCTAGAAGAGGAAGGGGTGTTGAACCGAAATCTTCGCAGTAGACATAAGCAATGCACGTGAAGTATCATCGCACCTAAGTACTTGAACCAAGAAAACCGCAATTACTTCAACGACTTATAAGAATTTTTCATATATGAGTTTTTCCCACTCAGCTGACTTGCATAAGAGGGGTTGGGATGTGAAATGAAAATGAAAGAAGCGATTTAAAGCAGAGAAATGAATAAAAACAAAGAAGCAAACGATCAATAATTCAACATCTCTACTGATATCACTGAGGCTGTGAAACACACAGTTCATCGCCTCCTTTTCGAAGAAACACCTTATCCATTTCAAATGCCAATGAATGAACCCAACGCTCAAACTTGTGTCAGCACCAAACACGCTATTTCAAAACTGTGGAGTCATAAAACTGCAGAACGGTGTAGTATACAAGTACATTCAATCCAGTCTAGGTATTTTCGAGAAGCGGTGCTATGCACTTGCACTTCCGGAAAACTGGTGCAATATTGTACCTCTAACAGCCCTCAAAAATCAGACTGTATATTGTACTTGCACTCCGCAGGGTTAGGCCTTGGCAACAATACTTAAACCTTTACCCATCACAATGAACTTGCATACGCGGTACCCTCACAACAACACCAAATTAGAGATGCACTCAATGTGTTAGCTCATATAGCGCATCTATAAAGCCACTATGGGACTTGTGCGAACTCATATGGCAGTACAAACGCTTCAACAAAATTGCACACCGAATGTGCTTAATCACACGGCTTTACACGGATATCACCACTGCAATGCCACCGGCTATGCATGAAGTGTGGCAGTCTTGTTCGTTGAATCGTCGATTCTCGACTTCAAGCCGCACTGAACCTCCTGTGACGGTTTACCTTTGTTATCTACTCTTTATGCCCTCTCCTCCGAAGATTTCGGAGCACTTTTGAGACGCAACCAGATATACTCTTAAATGGCAGAGTTGTAGAGGGGAAGGGTGAAACAAGCTGCAAGCTTTATTACACTTTAACATCATAAAGTGATAGCAACGTTAAGGCACAGGTGGGACTAAGACAGACTTCGCGCCCTCATTGCACACGTGCCGACACCAAAATGCTGCGCTGATCGCCACACATCCAACCACCTCAATTGTCATTTACAGGATTGTTCGGCAGAACAAAATGTGTTCTACTTGAAGTGGAAGATGAACACTTATTTGTAATCGGCACTGAATTGTGGCTATCAGCTGTCTGCAAACGGAGAAGGAAACGATGGTCAGCAAGACAGGCCGTGAGCAAAACGAGCATATACCTTTCCGACGTGAGGATGGAACAATTGAGCCAACGGTGTTTACGTTTATAGACGGCTGTTATAGCCTTCACACAGTATAGTTTGTTTTAACGGTCCTGTGCCGATTATTGCTGAGGGACGTGAGCGGTACGTGACTGTCAAGATGACACGTGAGCAAAACGCACATGGCAGACACCTTTTGAAATAGCGAGTGGAAAAATCCGCCACTAAGCTTGGCATAATATGGGCTTCCGCTTTCATCACACCGCAGCGGTCGGTGGTTCTGATTTCCAAAGAAGGCATACCACTCAATGGGGCGCATTCCGAGGAAATTGTGTGCTTGGTAAGTGATCTATGAAAAACTGTCTTTTAATCGCACTCAGCAGTTCGCGAGATAAAATTCGTTTGCAAATTTTGCGCTGCTTTAAATTACCGATAGCCAATAGAAAAGTGCGACGAGTCTTAGTTCGATAAAGTGGTGCGAGGAGAGAATAAGGAGTTAAGGAAATAATACAGCCTCCACGGTGTAGCATCTGCGAAATTTTACCTGATCGGCTTCTACCTCTCAAGGGTTCGACGTACTGGACAATTAGACACACACATTTGCGCATACCTACGTCATCAGAGAACAAAGAGGACGAAAATTCGCAGATGCGAATTACAACGGCGAATATTTTGAAATTTGATGAACTCCTAAATGAACGTCTCACTTAGAAAGTCTTTCGTCAGCTGCCATACCAGCGACTGTCTAGGACTTTTTCAGTGTTGCCATGGCATCCAAGCTATTCAACAGCAGTTCCTTCCAATAATAGCATGTAACTTTTGTTGCGAACGTTTTTGCCAGTGTGTTATTTCCAGCTGTCATTTGCTAACCGCACATTTAGCTAAAACGAGCAGTCAAATTCTTACACGAAGCTCTCACTATACTTTTGGATGACGTGAAGCGAACACTTCACCTGGAAGCCGTTCCCCGACTTTCTTACTTCGACGTTTCCGTCAGATCCAACGTGTCGGTCTGGACGTTCACTCATCCAGACTAGCCTCTCTCGATCAAAAAAACTTTTTCCACGCTTCATGCTGCTCATGAGAATTTTCATGTGCATGGTGAACGAAACAAGTCTTTAGGTGCTGTCAATTGCGATGGTTCGCATTTATCCGACTTTCTCAACTTTTGCTCTTTTAGAGCACAAAAATCACCTATCTATTGTGCAGTCATCAACAATTCCTCATGTGTAATTCTGCATCTCCTCTCCCTACTCACGCAATATCCATCGCATTAGTGCATCGATTTTTTTTGCAGCGGAGCATCGGAAAAAGCGGAAGCCCCGCTAGAATTCTTGCTTGTACACCGTCATAAATTTGTGCAATAATGGATAATGGTATCATGCTCATAATGACGATGGAATTTATTATGTACAATACGAACCATAGGTTGACCTTCCGATCACGCATTAGCTGAACTTTATTGGCTTCATATGAGTCATGACACAAGATAATAAGCCGAGAAGGTTGTCAATCGGAAGTTTTGTGTAGCAGGTCTCACCTTGTTGCAAAAACGAGTCTTCTGTTGAGAAGATCCACTGCCAATTAGCTCCACCGTGAGGGCGTTATTAGGCATTTTCATATTTTTAATGAGCTTTCGGCTTCCATCGATATATTTTATAAAAGTGCACATGGCAACAGCATGTCTATGTACATGTAGCTGCGCGTTTGTCTGCCCCTTCAATGCTTTGACCTCTGAAATTACTATTCGAGAGCAGTATAAACCAGCTCGTATTTGTAAACTACACGAAGACCTCGCACATCATATTTGCTTCGGGTTGATTCGCCAACCTATGAGAGAAGAGTTGGTGAGAGGGATGGGGATGTGAATAATAGAAACTCAAAGGAGCCAAAATGCCTGAATGTGACCCTGGTCGGATTTCCATTTCGGGTTGTAGAACAATAGTTTTCTGCTGAAGAATCGTATGAGCTGTTGACATTTTCTACGAATCTGGAGGTTATCTGTTTCCGCGTAATATGTTAATCTTTTGCAACCTACAAACATATCATGCGACCTTTTCCTTATTCTTGGCCACTTGCTGAATGTTTAGGCAGTCAATTAGCCCTGTGATGTGAAGCATGTTGTGTCAGTCTTTTTGAGACGTTTTTGCAACTGCTATTGTCTGAACGCAGTTCAACGATGAACTTGAAGGATGCTACACAAAAAGTGGCAACAAAGCTAATGAGAGGTATGGTTCGATTTGAGGCTGCCACACGACGTTTGCGCCATTATCTTCCACAAAAAGGTTGCTCAGATGATGAGGAACAGTGACGAAACCATCATTAGTAAAGTGTAAAAGAAGTGTAAAGTCTCAATCGATAACTAAAAAATTCTTATTTAAACCATATTCGATCACGAGACAAATTTTGTATGAACTAGGTGACTCT
>JAARMF010001272.1:18418-46773 GCA_022844705.1 Toxascaris leonina | reverse complement strand
GGTATAAAAACCCCCCCCCCCCCCCCCCCCACATCCACCCAGATTATTTCAAAAACCATTGCGATCATTTAGGTGTAAAGAAAAGAGTCGTGCGATATCCGAAACCTGAAATCCTCAAAGGTCTTCAGATGCAGCATACAATTTTCCTCCTCCATGATGTCGTGAATGGCAATTTTTGAAGGCAAAAATGTGGTTATGCGGTGTGCAGTGTTGTTCAAGTTCCACAGCGATTCTCGGAAAGAGGTTGCAGTAAACGCATTATCGACGACGCTAAAAATTTCCAATCTTCGCATTATATTGAACTGCCACTTCAAGCTCATTTTTTAGTGCTGAAGAGAACCTTGTTTAGTTGAGCACATATGTCATACAATAAGTCCATGATTGCATCGTGCAATGTTCAGCAAAACTGCAATAAACCAGTTAGACATCATATGCGACAAGCATGACGCATCGTTGCCATGTTGAATATTCCAGCAAAAAAATTATTGAGCGAATGGCGCAAATGGCCGAAAAATTTGGTTGACTGAAACGAGTTGCTACTTCATTGTAAACTTCTGCCGTTGTCGAAAAAAATCTCCAATCGAAATTGAGAAATATACAACCAAAAATTCGGACTTAAATTAATTGACTGACTGAAAAAACGCTGTTGTAATTTTATGAGAACCGGTGAGCTCAATATTTATTAATTGGTTCATTTGAAGGACGCTCAGGATTGATTATTTATGATACAACAACGGTTGATTTCTCGTCTATAACTTCCGCATTGTGCAGTTTGATAGCGTGTAGCGATACAATCCTTGATATCGGAAAGCTTATATAGCACTCTCAGACTTGATGATCTATGGGCACCAGTTGTGTATTTATGCATAAATTTATATTTATATATATATACATATACATATATATACATATGTTTATATATATATATATATATATATTTATTTATTTATTTATTTATTTATTTACTTATTTGCTTATATTTATATTCATATTTTTCACTTTTCTGGAGGCGTTATACATTCCAAAATCAAAAATTCAGCTTTGAAATAGTTGAGCTTAGTAATGCATGCAGGTGGTGCAGTGATGCAGCGCGCATCTTTTGTAACGCCTTAAAAAAGGCCCTTGAATGCGGTCTTCGGATGAACAATGGAGTCAGCAACAATGCGAGAAGTGGAAGCATTCACGAACATCGCCTTCTTTTGCATAATACTAATCGTCAGCTATTCCATCAATTCGAACACTTCATTATTCATCAGTGTTTGCATTTCTAAGAAGCTATCATCCCACTGCTTCAAGGTGTGTCAGTGCATAACAATGGGTTGCAACAATTCATTAGTTTTCAATTACTATTTCAAAATTCAACTTCTCTTCGCAACTCATAATATGACTTGTGCGTCCATCTATCGGATAGTTTCAAACGATGAGGTGCCACAGTCACCGATATGAAATTGTTCCCAAAACCGAGAGACTTTCTACATTTCCTCTCTCTATCGACTTCTACAGCCTCCTCTTCTCACAACAAACTTCATTGTTGCTAGCGTGTTTTGTTGATTGTTTCCTCTCTTCTCTTGTATAATAAACTGATCTAAGACCTCAATCTCAATGAAAGTTACTACTCGATTGCCTCAGGAGTGACACTCAGGATACAGCTCGACATCTTTCTTATCATATCTGCGCATACCAATTGCCTGTTAGTAACGTATGGATAACCAAATAGTATTGCTTCCTTCATGTGGTGTTAAATTTTTATCAAATCGAACGATAAGCTGTTCAAATGAATTACAAGAAAGCATTTTTCTAAAACTTTTATGTCTTCGCCGCTTCGATACGGTCGTTTCGTGGGCCAATTGAGCCATACAAGATCATCGAGTGGAATTTCTCAACAGAGCAAATGAATCAATAAACATCACTCAATACACAAAGTTTCCCAATCGGGTGTTGTGTCGAGTAGAATGCGACCATGGCACCAAACCTATCGGTATTACTCACTGAACTGATCGAAGTTCATTGAAAACTAATTGATCTGCTTCGGTATGTAAGACAGGTCATATGGCCACTACACTAATTAATAAAACAACGTCCTCTTTAGTGAAATCATCATGATTAGAAACCTTTTATTTGTTTCTTCTTTCGACATGGAGAATTAAAGTTTTTCCAGCTCTCGAGTGAACTCTTAAAACTTATGTTGAAGTCACAGCTATTGTTGGTTACCTATGTCATTTGGACAGGTTTTGTGGGCCTACTTCGAGTATTGCAAAGATACGACAAATACGCATCTCTGACGCATTGACGAGTTATCTTAGTCAATAATAAAAAGTTTATTATAAGGCGTTTTCATTGTCGTACTCCTATCGTGGGTAATGAATCGATGTTTCAGAGTCTTCGAAAATTTGCACAAATATTAACGTCTCATAAAGGAAATAATTCGATGTGTTCATGATTCGAGTTACATTTGAATTGTGTTGAATATTTCATCTTTTGCATATAGACCATAAATACGGACAATATGTCAAATGCAAAGAATCCGCAACTGCTATACCACATATGTTCTTTTAGCATACTCAAACTTGATATAGGCGTGATAATTTATGAACGAAGACAATTATCACAAAATATAGATGGTGAAGACAAAAATATTGGTACGATTGAGATGCTTATAGAGAAGAATTGTAGAAACACGTTTGCCGAAATCTTTTTTTCCGCAACATATGTCATATATTCAAAGTGAACAGTGAGCTGTCAACTTGACTGTTTGTTGAATTTTTTATTGTCGTTTTTGTGCGTTGTTGTGAAACCTTTATTTCACGAGTAGAATAGGGATCATTCCAAAAGATATAACTAAGCAAAGCAAGAAATAAGCACATGATCATGATGATAAAAAAGCCTAACCCACTTTAGCACAAACCTAAAGATTTTTGCTCCAAGGAACTAGCAAACGCTAAATACTAGACGCTGAGACAGCATCAGCAGGTAGTCTGCTTCATACTGTGGTGGCTCGGAAACAGGATAAACTATAAGCTGAATTTATGGTTGAGATTTGCAAAAGCAACTAAAAGCTAAGTGCTCGTAATAAAATATGCCGGTTGAGATGAGAGAATATCGAATTAAGTTCAGCATCAGAGAAATTATTAACAATTTTGAAGTACAGCATAAGGTGGAACTCAAGGCAGTGATATTCAAGCGGTTCTATCTGCAGGTGTGTTGATGTACTTCATATTTCCGACTTTATAGAGCAAAAGAGACTTCGAGAAGTTATAGTAGTGAAACGTATTTGCACATTTGCAATCGTATCTGTTTGTTGTTACCGAAACGACGACTAAACTGAGCAGCAATATTCAAGAAGAGAGCGATAATAAGCAATAAAAGAATTCTTATAACGTTCAATGCACCTTACTCAAAAGATGAAATTTGCCACCAAATAAGCGTCATTTTTCACCAAATTACAATGAACATTCCACAACAAAGAATGATCACCAAAGAACATCCCCAAACCTTGGATGGAACTGCTAGTGGAAATCAAATTCTCGAAGACTCTTAATATATCTACATCCTCCAAATCGATATGCATTTATCGAGATCTTTGGCGATTAACATCTGAGTGCTAAGCGTTGGGCGATTATTTAAGGCAATCAAATTCACAAAATCCGAAAGGCAATTAGGATTAGAATTCGCCCATTTCATTTACAATTAGAACAAAAGTTTTCCACGATTGTCGGTATTAAATGCACTAGCACAGTCGGAATATACAACATCAACCTGAGTTTGATCATTCACCACCAAAACTCAGTGAACGTAGTTGAGCGGTTAAGAAATTGTTGACTTTATCAGACAGAAACCAAGTTTGGTCGAGTCTCAATGAATTTTTTCGAGCGTAGATACCGTGAAGCGAATTCTGAATACTCGCCACGAAAACTTTGCAAATCGACAGTGTTAAGGAAAAAACCAATTTGTTGAAAACTTCATTTAGGTATGACTTTTTGAGCAACGAGCGACTATTGTATTCTTTCAGAAAGAAGAATCGAGAAAATTTTAGGTGATCTGAAAAGAAATGACAAAGGATAACCATTAGAAGTTTGTTTCAAGAGGGAAGAGGGCTGCAGCTTTATAACGTTGCAGCTTTATCCAGCCGAGAGATAGACACAGGGAACGCATCGTTACATACTTGGAAAAAAATATTGCCGCTAGAGGATGACGCCTGAATGAATTAAAAGAAAGCAGATTTTTACTGTCGTCATTATCCACCCATATCTCAACCACTACAATAGAATCAGATCTTGAAAACATCTGAAGCACATCGGAGTGCTCCAAAAGTACACAGAATAGTATATTTTTTGCTCGTGCTTGTATATGGCATAGTGATTTTTGAGTATGCCAATGTCTTAGACGGTCGCTTGTTAAGTTTCATCGAAGTCCGCTCAACCACTAAAGTACACTAAGATTTTTTCATAGTAATTCATAGAAAATCCTGATGAAATGCATTTGAAGCTGTGAGCGGTCATTGAAATTTTATTCCTCAGATCAATCCGAATAAAGATAATCCATAAACAAATGTCAGATATTTGCAAGGAGGAACCCATCTCCTATGCTCAGGTGGCACGATGAGCCGCCAACTTTCGACGCAAAAGAAAGTCGATCAGAGATGAGGCAAGATCAGGTCGAGCTGTTGAAGTGACGTCAGAGGAAGAATTTATGACTGCACAGAATCTAGTGTTGAAAGACAGAATCATTTCAACGAGAGGGATTATCGCAGAAACTGAGCTTTCTTGTGGCTTCGTGGATAGAATCTTGCATGGCCAACTGAGCCTGAATAAGGTCAGGGCACTTCAGGTCCTTAGAGCATCATTTGAGACGGAGAATCGAGTCGCTCATAGCAAACAGGTTCTCCAGCTATCTCAGAAGGTCGAAGACGACTCTATGGGAAGAATAGTAGCCGGTGATGAGTTATGGATGTGCCACTATGACCTAGAGTCTCAACAGCCGAGCGTTTAGCGGATGAACGCTGATCTCCCAGGGTAATCAGGGATAGCATGAAGCACCGAGATAGGAACGTTGTCGCGTCCGTCTTTCGGGACAGAGAGGGAACCCTACTGATTGAGTAAGGAATTGTGCTGATCGACTCTCCACAACAAAGCGACAAGAGTGAGTGCTACGCAAACCTCCTTCGTCAGCTTCACGATTTCATCAAGCAGAAACGTCACGTAAAGATTCAAATGAAGTCTTAAATTTGCAGTACAGTACACCTCTACTTTCGAGTCTCTACGAGCCTCTACTTTCAATGACCACCGTTCATGAATGTAAATGCTAGCTAATCAACCACCCTACCTACAGTCCAGACTTGGCACCGAGTGACTACTTTCACTTCGGGTAATCTGAAGCATCGGCTTCGAGGGAGAAGATTCAAGAGCAATCTCAAGCTGTGGTCGGTCGTAAAAGAGAATTTCGACACATGTGATAAAAACACTTCTTAAATGAATTAAAAATTTAAAGGTTAGATGTCAAAGGTGCATTGAGTTCAACGGAAATCATATTTAAACATAGCAAGGTTTCGCTGTTCTAGGGAAGTTGGAAATATGCGGTAAAGGGTAGTTGTGGAGCACTCATACATACGTCGCCTCCTGTTCTAGATTGTCCATAAATGCTGTACGCTCGTTTACTCCGTATGACCACACTTTGTATGTTTTTTTCATAATGATTCACTTCTTAATTTTCAAGGGCTGCGCAGAATTGTATGCCGTAAGTGAGGTATCTCTATAAAAAAAACCACAGATCGAAGAGAATTTATTGCTTCTATCGTTGCTGTAACTCGCCCTCAACATGCCTTCTCGTTAACTGCTTGACCTCCCTCACCCTCCTCCATTGAATAGCCAAGTATTTTTGGGCTCACTGTTATTGAGCGAAATCCCCAGCTCATTGGCTAGCAAGTTTCGAGAAACTGTTTTTCGTGATTGGCTAAAGATCGATTAGCCTTGGCATTGTGCCGTTTTGAGATGAATTTATTACAAACTTTTTATCATTTTCTTTCTTCTCGAGTCTTCAAAGGTTTGAACCGGAAGTGGTGATTTCATTTGAACGATCCATTGCATGTTTCTCTTTATTGCAATGTGTTCCATTATTTGCTACATGCAAAGACTGCCGTTTTTATAAGCATACTGAATATCGGTATAGGGTTGTATCCGCTTCACCTTGACCTTGAGATGGACCTGCTAACGAAATTTTTTTTTCACTGCAAATAATGTGCGATAGGTCTAATCTGCCCAATGCGACTGAAAAAAAAATGTCAAAAATATTCCAGCATGAAATGTTGCACTTTACAGTAAGCTTCATGACGATGCCAAACAGTTTGGACAGCTGAGATGACTCCGACTTGATGATTCGATAAATCGCATACCTCGAATGTAACTTATTTGAACAGCTGCTGTTTGGAAACATTGGAAACTATTGGCGATCACAAATCGTGTTGCATCTAATCCACTCGTCGAGCTTCTGTTACGGAATCTTATCAAGTGATAAGCGTAGTTATTCACTTACAGCAGCACCATAACGGATATCCTCATAGCACATGCATGCTTTCATCTTTTAAAGAATATGGAATTGAGGTTGTGGAATTGATCACATCGAATGTCGCACAGCAGCAAAACGAGCTATAGAGCAAGAAAGACGGCTTGAAAGAAACAATGAAAATAGTGGCATTTTCCTTAAATAGTGGCTTAATAATAATGCTCCGTCAGCACTACGGCAAGCGACAATCAAATTGTGATGGCCAACGCAAGTATCTTTGACTATATCAATACACTTCTGTTGAAGAAATAATGATTTGTTTAAGTGAGATTCTATTCTATTATTTATAGGTTTCACTAGAATTCGATGTGCTAACTAAAATATAGAAATCGTTGAATATAGTAAATATAATAAATATAATAAATAATATGGTGTTCTCTTATACTTTCAGAATTTCGTGAATTCGACGACTTTTTTTTTGCAACTCAACATCAAGCTTAACAACACGCAATTCTCGAGTGAATAGAAACTTTGCAATTAAAGAATATCTGTAATTCTTCCGAACGACTAATATTTCAATACGGAGCTCAAATGAAGCAATTTATATTTGCCTCCTTTAAATACGCAGCAGAAAAGATTTGCGAGAAATTTGAATAAAGTTCGTTTCCTTAGAGCATATGAGCTATATTATCTGTTCACAGATAATGTTATACAGGTATAAACTTTTTTCTACAGTTATTTTTCCTATTCACTATGGTGTAAGATTCGATCGCTCTTACCGGTAGAGTCAATATGTTTTTCTTTCATATTCATTCGCTGGATCGTGAATGTTGGATTTTCTAAAATCACATTTAAGGACTTGAGAATTGTCATAAATATTTATTCAAAAACTAAACGTACGGTCGTATTAAATGCACTTTACCGCATATACCGCCAATTCATTGCAGCTCAACGTCATGACTTCAACAGCCACTCTGAGAGGGATCTTCAACGAAATTTCGTTCAAATTGCAACAAAAAAAAGAACGAAAATATGGCCACAATTCGTCGATGTTTACTCAACTGCATTAGTTGCTAACGATGAAGTATAAAAGAGCAGCTAATTTTGAATGGTGTCAAAAGCCTCGAGATGTTTCGATGCGCTTTGTTTGTCTGTCTCGCTCTTCTGGTTTCGAAGGGATGTGCAGGGGACTGTAAGTTATATTAAATTATCGCAACCCATCACAACTGAAATCACTGCGATGGAGTTGTGCTCTTGCCATTTCAGATCCCTCTCCCCTCCACTTTCAACCGTTCTCGTTTCATTGGAATCTTTCTTATCAGAAGGTACAAATCATCCAAATAATAGCGAAAAAATTCGTAAGGATATGCTGTTTTGGATGAGCATGAGAGTCTCTTACATAGCAGTGGTTGTGGATGGCGCTCTCAAAAGTGAAATGACCGTCGGCACGAATTAAGCCTTCAAGCTATGTTTGATGAATCAATGAGGATTTGAATTCCAAGAAACAAAATCGACCTTTCAATACCTTGTACTAATGGAAATGCGATGGGAGATGGCATGTGATTACCTGTTTTCAGATCAAATAAAACCGTTTTCACCCATTTGAGAAATAGAAAATTTTTTGATAGTCCTTGATGAGTGCATGGGGTGCAGTATCATAATGTAATACTTGAGCGTTTCAATGCTCCTAACCATTCCCTTATTTGTGAGACTGCAGCAAATATACTTGCAAAAATTATTTGGTAATAAAATGGGGTAATTTTGCTCTGCAATTTAAATACTTGGAAAATGGAATGGTCTTCGCTCTGAAAGTGCGACACCCAACGACGTACCGCAAATCTGCCTAAAAAAGGACTATTGAGGAGGTGTGCTCAAACTGGAGACTGCCATGTTTGAGAGTTTAAAGCATAGCATACTTTTTTCAACCGTCAACTGTTCAAAATGTTCGGGATTTGCTGAAGATTGTGAACCACCGGGGGAAGAACAGTCGACCTCTAGTGAAAATGTTAATGGGTTTGCATTTATCTGAGTTGTTTGAATGATTCACTGATACGCGATTTAAGCAAGCACGAACTCATCCACAGCTACGAACGCAACAACCGCCTTAACCTCCGATTCATCCACACCTACAACTGCAATAAACGGCTCAACCTCTGATTCATCCACACCTACAACTGCAATAAACGGCTCAACCTCCGATTCATCCACACCTACAACTGCAATAAACGGCTCAACCTCTGATTCATCTACACCTACAAGTGCAACAAACGGCTCAACCTCTGATTCATCTACACCTACAAGTGCAACAAACGGCTCAACCTCTGATTCATCCACACCTACAACTGCAACAAACGGCTCAACCTCTGATTCATCCGCAGCTACAAGTGCACCAAGTGGCTCAACCTCTGATTCATCCGCAGCTACAAGTGCACCAAGTGGCTCAACCTCTGATTCATCCGCAGCTTCGAGCCCGACTACGGCTAGCACTGCCGTCGTTACAACCCCCCAAAGTATGTTTTCAAAGTAACGCAAAAAGCAGGCATACGAAGCCAACAACTTTTTCCCACGAGAAGTGGGCAGATTCTCTTGAAATATGACTCGTTACTGCGAGGAGCAATCTTCCTAGCCCAGTGGTGATAGAATCGTCCAAGGTCAGCATAAATGCCGAATAAGGTAACATTTGCTCTTCGCACGCTAGCACTTGTTTGCATTAAATGCTAGCGTGATTAAGCACAACTTCAGCTGGGCGCACAGATCGCATTGTACTTCGGGTTTTCATTAGTAATCAGCTCAGCGATTTTTATTCCGTTATGGCTCAGCTCACATTCACAAAATTTCATACGCTTTGCCGAATTTTTGTGATACTCTTCACGAAGATTCCTCAACAGAATTTGAGGAATCGCCGAATTCTGAGAATTTACAGATGGCGTTTTTTCATGTGCTTTCTAAATCTCATCCACTCATACTATATTAAAAGACGCTATCGGAAAATTTAGCTTTCTCTGTGTATTAAAATATGTATAAGGCAATCAAGGGCCCAGTTTTGCAAGCCAGTTTGTGAATAACGCACTACGCAACTCTAAGCGACATCAATGACGGATTGCCTCTGAAAACGCTCAAGAGACGACATTAGGAACGAATTTGCACTTTTAACAAGCTTAGATGAAAATTCCCCCACTTAGCGATACTTTCGGGAAAAAGACTCTCTTACATATGCTGCACATAAGACATAAATCTTTCAGGTGGATGTCAAGACATTGCGACGAATTGTGCGCAGCTTCAAAGCTTGTGCAATAATGATCTGTATAGAGAATTGTTGAAGAAGAACTGCGCGCAGACATGTGGTTATTGTAGTGGCAGTGGTGGCAGCAGTAAGTAATTTTTTCCAAATGTGTGCTCAATAGTTTTAACCGTTCTGAGCTGTTAGCGATAGCACCGCTGAAAACACCACTATAACTCCGTGATATAGATTTATTACAAAACATTTGTTCTTTTCAATGTCCTCTACAAATCCTCCCAACACCCGCACTACATGCTGAGGCAGTATTCAGAGGAATTATATTGCTTCTCAGTGGTCATAGAATTTTCTAAGGTCAAATTTTATATGAAAACTTTATATGACTTGTCGATTTTTTTAATATTATTCATGGGAATTGTTGTAATTGGAGCGTCGCATCACATGAAGAATCCAAAGATGGTGTTTTTGCGATTCTTTCAGAAGTTGCCGTCGCTGATACAGTACGATTATATAGGTGGACTCAGTTTCATCTGCGAATCAAAATAGACGTAATAGTACAAATTATCCCTCTTCTGGTACTGGGCATTCGATTCATGATCTGCCCTGTTCGAAATGAATTGATTAATGAAATTTGTTTGTAGACGCTCAAGAATTTTAGCTTTTTCATGAGCTGGATGAACGCTTTCCTCATGGAGGGAGTTTCTTGTGAAAGAAATTCATCCACGTATGCTGCAAATGAGAGACAAAGCTTTCAGGTGGATGTCAAGACATTGCGACGAATTGTGCGCAGCTTCAAAGCTTATGCAGCAATGATCTGTATAGGGAACTGCTGAAGAAGAACTGCGCGCAGACATGTGGTTACTGTGGTGGCAGCGGTGGCAGCGGTGGCAGCGGTGGCAGCGGTGGCAGCGGTGGCAGCGGTGGCAGCGGTGGCAGCAGTAAGCAATTCTTAAGTGCCTCTTTCCAGCTATGTGCTTTTTTGTTTTAACGGTTCCAAGCAACCTTTTCAGGGTCAGTTGTAAAACATTAGTGATAAATACGAGTCGTTTAAGGCTCTCAGATGAACAGCAAGCAGGAAGGCTTTCATAAAAACAATTTCTACAAGGAATTGATGACCAAAAATTGTGCGAAGGCATATGGTTACTGTAGTGCTAGGAATAGCACCGCTGAAAATAACGCTGTATAATTCCGTGCTATAGACTTATCACAAATCATTTGTTCTTTTCACAGTATTCAGAGGAATTATATTGCTTCTCAGTGGCCATAGAATTTTCTAAGGTCAAATTTTATATGAAAACTTTATATGGCTTGTCGATTTTTTTTAAATATTATTCATGGGAATTGTTGTAATTGGAGCGTCGCATCACATAAAGAATCCAAAGATGGTGTTTTTGCGATTCTTTCAGAAGTTGCAGTCGCTGATAAAGTACGATTATATAGGTGAACTCAATTTCATCTGCGGATCAAAATAGACATAATAGTACAAATCATCCCTCTTCTGATATTAGACGTTCGATTCGTGATGAAAGAAATTCATCCGCATATGCTGCACATGAGAGACAAAGCTTTCAGGTGGATGCCAAGACGTTGCGACGAATTGTGCACAGCTTCAAAGCTTATGCAGCAATGATCTGTATAGGGAATTGTTGAAGAAGAACTGCGCACGCACATGTCGTTACTGTGGTGGCAGCGGTGGCAGCGGTGGCAGCGGTGGCACTGGTGGAAACGGTAAGAACTATATGGTGCAATTCTTCCAACTGCTTTTTATCCTAAACTTTTCTCAGCAATCATTTTAGCAGATAGGGTCAGCTTCAAAACATTTGCAATTGCAATTGAGCAAAGGCGATCTCACATCATAACGCTCTAGACAAACCATTTCCAATGCATTTTGCAGACATCGCAACCTATCTTCGATAGACCCATGTACTGCAGACGAATAGCATGGCATTTTCAAGCGGTAAATAAGCGTAAAAGTTTAACGGAATGGTGTATACGATGGCATCTTGCGTATCTTTGCAAACTAAACTTTCCCGGAATTGGCGAACAATAGTAAAAAAACTTCCAACAATGCGTTCCCCTAGGCGATCGGTCGCATATAAAAATTCCCAGGAAAAAGTGTTTTCCTTCGGCTAAATGCGACATCCCATGGCGTGTATTGTTGTCGATACTAAAGAGAACTGTGCACACTTCAATTCACTTTGCAAAGGCTTCTCATTCTAAGCAAAGAATGCTGGAATATAATTTTGGGAGGTATATTACTGGATAATCATAGGCATACATTGATCCATTAAATTTTAAAGGAACTGTAGGCATTTAATGGTGTCAAAAAATTGCATCTATTCTATTTTGACCGCACTTCGAGATTCTCATCCTGTATTGCTCGGATAGCTTTCGCTAAATACAAGCAATTTTCAGCACATACAAAATGACAAAATTAATTTCCAGAACGCAAAAATCTTTTGAAAAATATGAAATAAATCTATTTTTTTTATCGCGTAATTTTGCTAAAATTTTAGCACTTATCTCAAGCGATTCTCCACATTGAAATTGTCGAACCAATTCTTTTGGAGTTCTTTTGCTAAACAAAGTTAACAAAGTTATAATGTAATTGACGTTCAAAATGGGATCTTGCAGTCAGAACAACCACATTATCTTTGTTATTGAAAAAGATGGAAATTGCTCGTATATTCTTTTTTGCATACTCTGAATCGTTGCAAATGAAAGATCTATCATTAACTTCATGCTGAATGGAAAGCTTTTTTATGGTTATTCAGTGCTTGTAGTTATTTCTACTCGTCCATCAAATGAAAATTGTAAAGACTCGATTAAGGACGCTCAAGAACGGATTATCACGAGCTGAGAACGAGGGAATTATATAGAATCATTGCTAGAAACAAGAAAATAGGCTTTCTGTGCCGAATAATATCCGATATTTGCAGCAAACTGTCCGGATATTGCTCAGAATTGCGCTCAGTTGGCTTATTTGTGCAACAACAACCTTTATTACGATTTGCTGACTAAGAATTGCGCCAACACGTGCCACAGGTGCTAAGCACTTCCGCCTGTGAAGCACTCGTTTCCAAACCGAAAGATGAGCCGGACAGTGTTCACTGAAATAAACTGTTCAATTTGCTTTTCTTGTGCATGCAGAATTTGATCGAGAACTTCACGTCGAACTACAAGAAGAAGTGATTGATAGAAAGAAAAGAAAGCGAATCAAATTCCCACAATCCCTCCTTCATCATCCACTTTTTCTCTAGAACCTTCTATATGCTTCCGCTAATAGGAGCCCAAGCAAAGGAGGATCAAATAAACTGCCATGCCTATTCAGTTTACCATTCAGAAATACTCTTAATGGCCCTCTGACTTCATTGAGGGTTTTAGAACTTCCTATCACTGACAAACTTTTCAAATGATCTCCGTAATATGTGGCCACATTTCAAGTCATATGACAGGGCGGCCATAAAAATTGTAATGCCGCATTGCCTAATGGTGGAAGAGTACACCCGACATGGGTGCATATTTGCCGGCACCCTCTCCTCCAGCTATCTCTCTGCTGATTTCATGCTGTCGTTTTGCTTCACATATGTAATCAGCGTATTTTCGAGTTTCTATCATCGTTCGCCTACTTGGCTAATAGATGAAGCCGAAAAAATTATACCTAATGATAGAAGATTGTTCTTCTCAGATTTCAGATGCAAATGATTATAAGTTAAGAGTAAAAAATTCGAAGCAGGCAGCAATGAAGAATATTAGCGATATAGACTGTGACATTTCCATTTTTCATTCAACTTCGCATTGTAAAACTTCACAAATTGACAAAGTTTATTGATTATCTTATTATGCTATTTAATATTCGAACAAATTCTGTGATTGATACATTCTAAGAATATTACTCTTTCCTCAAATCTTCAACTCTATATATAAAACAACGCTCAATGATTATTTACTCTTCACAAGCAATTGCCAGCATATTCTCATAACGACATTGCACTCTGCATCTATGAGATCATCAAATATTTTTGCTGAGTATATCGATTACATCGATATATATATTTGAACATATAGGCATCTAAACATTTCTATAATTATGCGATGCTTTTCGATGTGAAATCAACCAGATTGGATGGACAAAACACAATGCATAATCGACGCATTACAGTAGGTGCCGAGTTGATCAATGAACGTCTAAACGAGTTATATACATTTAAATATGCTTAAAATTAAACAATTTTGCAACAGATAAGAGATATTTTGTAATATTCTACGAAATTTACGATATAAATATATTTATGCATATTTTCTTATTTGTTGATAACTTTTATTTTCAATTAACTTAAGTAGTGCGATTGAAGACGTTTTTGTTCTATCAATTCTCCTAACATTTTCTTCCAACTCTTTAAAATTTAGAACGTTATCGATAATGAGTTCATTAGAAATAAATATTTTGTGCTTAACTAAACGATTGTGACAATATAAGTGACGATGACTATATTGACACATATTATTGTTTAAGAACCGCAAAAAAAATTATCATTCTTGAGACAGAGAAAATGCACCGCCAGAGAAGTTGGCGAACATAGCCAATAAAAGTGACCGATCGTCTTGTCGCTTAATGTGGCTGGAAAGATTATAGCGAAATGATTCGAACAATTTTTTAAAGTGAATTCAATTCGATGAAGCTTCAACACAAAATTCGTTTTTCTTTCTGCATATAAAACATCTTTCTAAAACGACATTCATCCTATTGTTGTTTTCGCCTCAGTAAAGCATTCCTGAATAAAAGCTTTCGGAAAAGGGAAGCTATAAAAATTCTAAGAGGATATGATGAAAAGAGACTATCTATTCTGGCAAAGAACTGCATCTTTCCCATTTCCCAAGACCCCCTCCCGCTTAATCACACATTTCTTGCGTTTAATGCTGATTCGCCGACAGATGTTGGCGTGCTACTGTGCCGACAAGATTTTCGCTGATAAAAACACGCAATGCAAGCATTAAGATTTGAAACGTACAATGATTGGCCGTACATGTTGCTTCTGCCATACAATCTTCATAACACTGTTAATTTCTCATTTTTATTTTTATTTTTGCTTTTCAGCTTCCACTTCAATTCCTTTATTTGAGCATTTAAATTCCTTTGGTTGTAAACTTGCGGATTTTAGTACCAGCGTAATTGAATTCTGACCGCAAATGCAAAGTTTACGTTATATTGATTTTGAGACGGTTATTATAGCTAAATTTGCTCATAGTTATATCAATAAATAAAAATTCCCCCATTTTATTATCGATAATACACAATTTATTTTATCTCATGCATAAAAGCACCTTTTATATGTTGCTAGTATAGACTTGATTATTGCTATTAGTTCCATGGGAATAGCTATGAGATAGTGGTGATGGTTGGATGAGTAAGCTTGCAATGACATAGTCAAAACTTTATAAAAAAAAATCATCTGATAAGAGATGAGCATAAAAGCTAAACAACATTAAACAACATCACAACTAGACACTCGTTGATTTCAATTTGCTAATCTCTGCGTTGATGTGTGATTACGACGAATATTTATTTGTGTAATAATCGCATTGAAATACATTCTAATGAACGTATCTGCACAATTTCGATAATAATTTTCTCGCCTATTTGTCTAAAACATCTATGCTTATCATTGTCATGCTGTGAATACAACGAAAAATTGAGTGGAGGAGAAAGAGATGCAATGGCAAACTCTCTTTATTGGAATATTTGATGAATGAAACTTTCGATACGAGTTGAAATTCGATTGTGGAAATTTTTGAGGCTTAATTGAGTGAAGATTCGATTTTCTCAGCGATTTGAGTAAAATATTTTATGAATAATTTTAACTTGCTGTCCAATTATTGAGTATTTTGAAACTCTCCGAAATGATATATTGATGAAAAAATTCTCATCTTTCTTTTCCGGCGAATTATCCTTTCATGCGCTTTTTCTATTTTGTTTTGTAAGAGTGTATTATAGCAATATCCTCTTTATGAGTATTGCTTCTTTCTAGCTATCTCTCATAAATAAATCATTAGAATTACCGAAGCTAGGTTTATGTGATTCGACTGGTATTATTTACACAATCGCAAAACCTTGAGTATCATTTCAGCATTAACTTGGAAGGAATTGAGGATATTTTGAGGTGACAACAAATGATATCGAGTTTACGCCAATTGGGTTTTTCATTTCATACCGATCCAGGCATGAGAAAAGAATTTTATGTAGAACTGCCTTTGATTCGATTGAACTAAGGGCATCCTTTCGGTTTCACATTATACAGTTGTTCACTTATGAAACCGCCATGTTATTCAATTGTTCACTTATGAAGTTGACTAATTCCCTTACAGAAATGCAAAAACACATCTTTTTCCAACTTCTCTTTCATGCCTTTTCAGCTCTTTAATTCGGTAAAGAACTGAATATCTTGATCCAGAAGAAGTTGAAAACACTGCATCGAATATTTAAGATTTCAGCTTCATCTTCTCGAGTTTTGTTTAATTTTGTGTGCAAGTCAAAGAAGGAGGCCTTTATATTCTTGTACATTTCAGCATTACGTCAACTGTCATCAAACGAGCATCTTATTCAACTTCGATGATCAAATAGACCTATTTTCAAAGACTTATAATATTCGAATTGAACAGGTGTCTCCGGTAATACAACAATCCTATTAACGACTGTTTATTCATCCCAAAAATGGTCATTTTTCAACGTTTCTCACAAACACCCTCTCAACTAAATGTGGAACGTACTCAATTTTGTTGTTGTTATGCACGTCCAAGGGTAAGCCTACTTCCTCGGACTTTTACACTATAAACCTTCAATTGCAATTTCACTCTATAGCATTGGATTTTTGTTGCAGAATGAATTGAATGGAACGCTCAAAAGCTTAAATATAAACGATTTGAAGAATTTCTTCGAGGCATTTTGAATTGAAAATGATAAACTTATTGAAATTTATCAGCGTCATATCATTTATGATTCTCACTGCAGGCATGCATAGACGGTATGGTTCCTGATTCTTGAGCTACATTTTGGTCATTCTGATGGCGTATTTCCTGTATCATTTGAATCGATGCTCATCTCCATATCTTCGTGCTATTATGGGCACATTTAGGTCAACGAAAAAAATTGTCACGTAAAGAAGTGCTATAATGCTAGATGCATCACCGCTCTCATGACTGCTTATCTCTTGTGATGTGCACTTATTGATTTCAGCTGCAACAACAACATTTATAGTGAAACAATCTTTGATTTCATATGAGTGAAAATTAAGTTGAATCTATAAAAATGACAGTAAGATTTAGGTTTCATTTGAAATATCTGCAGGAGAGTAACTTCGCTAACATTTAAGTTATTGTTTTTGTATGATGAATTTCTTAGAAAGGGATTCTTTTATGAAAAATCTTCGAATATTCAAACAACAATTGGGGATATCTCTACGAGAATGCTATTGAATCGACGACTTTCTTCTAAATATCTCTGCATTGTTATTATCGATTTCGATAATCGGCAATATATCGATCATATTTTGTCATAATTAATTTGATTGTTAAGCTCAAAAAAAAATTGTGGGATATTCAAATGAAATGATTTGCAGCCAATGGCAATGTTGGGCTGTGTGCTGTCAGCATCTATTGCAATCGTTTTGTCATCGATTGCGATTGCTGATGGATACGAATGGACAGCGGCAGCGCTTTTCATCTCGATTCTATGCCCTTTGCTGTTTTTCGTAGGTTGGAGAACCTCAAGACTATCATTTATGGCGCCGATGTTTGTATTCAGTGTGAGTTTAGAGACTTTCCAGTAACCACTGTTGCATATCCCCATTTATTACTCTGATCAAAAAAAAAATGGAAATTCAATAAGTGCAGCAATTCACATATTACTTCCTGAGAGTTGCGGTACTCAAACGATGAGTCATCGCCGCACATGACCTTCGGACACTCTTTTGTGTGCACATTTTGATCACTTATGAAGAAAATTTTGCACTCAGCCTGATGCAATTGCAGCCAATTTGAACTAGACGGAATGACGTATTAATAAGTAATGCTTAGTATCCTGAATTGGAGAAGTAACTGCTATTCCTCGAAAGAGGGGATGTCTAGAGTATTTCATTTGAAATACTGGATGAAAACAAGCCTTGGAATCGAGCTAAACTGAATATTTTGATCTCCTCTCATAAGCCTTCAAAAGTGAGTTAATCAAGAAGAAGAAAAAAACGAACGAGAGGGGGAAGGAATGGGATGAGGAAAATAGATGAATGGATACATGAGGTAATTTGTATCTTGTGGAGGAAGTGAGCTCAAATCCTTTGCGTTGAAGAAACTAAATTTGATGTTCGTTCAACAAAGCGATACTAAGAATCTACAACGATTGAAAATTCGTTTTATTCATCGCAAAACGTTCTAAATGACATCATCGATGAATGTGATGCACATAAAATGCGACAATGTTTCAGGTGTTGCTTGAGATATCCCTTACCGTTGCATCAGTTTGGTCTTTATATTCCGTTGCCGATCCACCAAGGAGAACGCTATTCTGCGATGAACATAATGGCTGTGGTAATTTATTTATTAGTCGGTAAATTTGGCATCTCAATCCTAAGCACAAATTTTCGGTGGAAATTTATGTTCGTCACATCCCAAACGATATTTGGATATTTCCCCATGTAGACAAGGATATGGAGAAGATAGTGGAAAAGAGATGAATCCTTTTTGCAACAGCAGAAGGGTGCTCTCTAGAATGTTTTATTGTTGAAATACTGTCGTTTTTAAAGCTGATTTCCGTTCGGATATTAAATGTGGCGTATGAGGAAGTGAGGTCAAGGTTGAAATTGTTCGAATTGAATGATGCGTCTTGATCCAAATTCCTTGCTGGAGGTGGGGATACACGTCGCATACGACTGGTTACTTCAACAAAAATAAGAAAAGTTTTATAGTGCCCTATGATAGTTAGTAAACAAATGCGTGAACTATGGCCTCAACTTGTTGTTTGTTTGTCGATTCCTTCAGAAGTCTTTGAGGGCATTACTCAGATCAATGCAGCAATAGAATTTCCAACGCAATAACGATATCATTACTGCAGAACTGTTCTAAAGATTCAGTGAAAATTGGATAGCATACTATCGGTGTAGTTAGCGAATTCTGTATATTTTCTTAGTGAGTAAGCAGTAAGGCATCATATATGTGACTCAGCTTGAAAACTTGTTTCACATTTATTTAGTCGCTCTAATTCAGTCAAAGATATTTCCTCGTGTATGAAATGGGAGAAATATGTAACGAAATGGCAAAAATCATCAACATATCGCCCTTCTTTTGCTTAATATGAGATAATAAATATATTATTAAGAATTGTTTATTCAAATTAACGATTTCAATTTTCTGTACCGGAAAGTTTTTCTGTATCGATCATTGCTCTTTTGAAATTAAATTACTCTCGTTGCGCAATTTCCGAAACACCCATCTGCCTAAGTATTTAATCACAAGCGAATATTTTGCAAGAAAATATGAGATGCATCCCGTTTACTTAATGCTGTTCTCCCCCATGACGTTACGATCGACGATATCCGTTCACTTGTTACAAAGAGAACCAGATTTACCCGATGCGTTGCTAATCGTCAGTGCAATTTTGCAATTGCTTTTTGAGATGCTTAGATTTAATGAACTATTTCGTATGTTATAATAGAATGACAATTATTTCAGATCCTCGTTGGGTGTGTGCTATATTAGCTGTATCACTTACAGTGCTTAGTGTGCTTAATATGTGCTCCGTTCAGGCGCTTATCCGCTATATAGCGATATTGAGAGAAGAAAAGCAACGGTACGTTCAACAGTTAAGCGCCTCTTATGTGAAATGATTAACCAAAAGATACCTAAAGCTCATATAGACCGCGAATAACCACCTTACGTGGTTCTCTTTCATTAGTTTTAATTTGCTCTATGAACAATAGTACTGATTGATCATATGTGAAATGATCGTGGTATAATAGTTTAAGTATGTAGCGAACTTTATTAGTGCATGAAATTGGTCTTTAGAGGCTTTTAAGCGAACAACGAAGTCGATAGCGATAGCCAGGCAAGGAATGATGGAGCTCGATCTCAACTGCTACGTGAAGAATTCTTTTCTAGAAGTCGATCAACCGTTGTTATTGTATGACGAATTCTGATAGTCTTATTGAGCAATACTTTTGTGAATTCACGAGCTTATTGGTTTCCATCTTTTTCTTTTTCACTCTTTCCTTTCACATGATTTTTATCTTTTGATGAGCGCATATTTGAATTCAAATGGTTTTTTTTAATATTCAAAAATATTCAGTGCTCATCAAACGGTCACCTATTTGACTTCTACATGTGATGTCAATCGAACTTTTGCGCCATCGAATACGATGCCAACAGGCTGTACGCAGCCAAATTTCGTAATGTACCCGGTAGCAGATGGCGCTATCAATACGAACTCTCCGATGTACCTGAGTGCTCCTATAAGTTTGTCTGGTTCATCGTCAACCATCCCTCAACATTCTCCTTCGGAATGCATTGCCACTGCACCACCGTTCGATGAGCAAGAGAAGCCACATGGAGCGAATGCACCACCGCCATATCAACCATGAACAATTGAAAGTACATTTTACTTTCATCCATTGAAAAGGATGTATTATAAACTCTTTTCCTAGCAAATAATGATATAGTAGAAAAAAAAAGAATAAAAATTATTTTAGAGAAAAGTGCAAAAAAAAGAGTTAATATCTTCGACCGTTTTCCTCTCAATTCAATTGCCTTAAAAAATAATTAAAAGCAACGAGCCGTTACAAATCGCCTCGATAATCCCATATTTTCCATCATTGCAACTATGCTATCGCATTCGTTTTGATGGTATGAGTTTCACTTTTTATGCGCTTTAAAAGACGACCAATTGCGATCACTTTGAGTCTTTATATATTATGTGCATATCCGTCCATTCAGTAATTTCAAGAAGACCACGAAAGTTACAACGATGCAATTAGTTGAATAATAATAGCCTACGTCGAAGATCTTGAACCCAAATTCATCCCCTGACCCCAGCATGACCTCACAATTAAGTGGGCAACGACGACTACTTAAGCCGTAAACGATTATCTCGTTTCTGAACGTACAAAATTAAATATGCTTATCGATCTATTCTCGTTAAATGGAGAAAGTGTATATTAAAAATAATCTGCAATTTTTTCTCTTCGAGTATTCTTACAGTCCGATGAAAAAGCCTGAAGTGCATTAATGTGAAATACTTCAGTGGCTTCAGAGCATTGGCATAACCGTCTGGTTGGTGTAGTGGGGAAGGAACTTGAAGAGCGCATATCGATGCAACATTTCCTCGTCTATACAACTCATCATCAGTTTGCAAAATATCCTTTGCAAAATTTCCATGCCAATCATTTCCTCGGCTAACTGTAGTGCTCTCGAATACACCCACACATGAAGACGGTATCAGCAATGAAGACAACTTTTGGAAAACGTTATACATACATTTTTCTTTGCTATACTCACGTGGTCTATTCTCCGACTGCAATTGTTGGATAATTCTCGGCATTGCGGTGATCCCTACATTGCTCCTTGCAGTATTCAATGATATGCCAAATACTCGATGTCCACTGAACGACTTCATCCTCTCACTGCCATTACCATGGTGCAGATCGGAGATCATGTTGATTCGTTGCATTTTGACGCCATTTATTGCTGCTTCAGCTCAAGGAAAAGCGACAGGTTGCACAAACTGATTTGGGCGAGGAGTCTGCGGCTTCTGCTTCTTGGATATCTCTCCTGACTCAGCCTCCGACCTCCTGTCGAACCTCGATTGCCTGTACGATGGTGCCCGCCGATGTTAAAGCAATAAAAAGGTGCTGACCCCCCTCTACTTTTGCTCAGAGAACGAATAGGGGAAATCAAGTTACCCACTGCGATCAAGACAAGGTCGTGGCCACACGCAATTATTTTCGTCGATAGCATAGACCTCATTTGATTGCTCAAAATTTCGACCACCAATGACAAATTTAGTTTCCGATGAACTGATAGCAGGAAGCTACCTGCACTTGTGAAGTTCTCAGCCGCGATTTGAAACGATAAAATCCAAATCAAACCTCTACCATATAGGTGGCAAAGCACACCAACGAAGCCTCTATGACCTAAATCGCTGAATTCTCTATCGCTCAGCAACGCACAATTTCAATACTCTAATTTCAATGAACGAATATTAATCACAATCATCTCGTTAACAAACCATATAACCCGATTGGCAGTCGCTAAGTGGTATAACAAAACGAACTCTTAAGCAAAACGATTTATGGAAGCGAAAGTATTCACACAAGTGAACCATCAAAAATTTATATACAACGCTGCCACTTGTAAAGGCAGATGAAGCGAAGTGATGACACCAAGTTTGAGGAGCTTACATCCTCGAAAGAAATGATCGACTGTGGCTTCATCCTGTGCAAGATGATCTTGCTCGACAAGATATCCACTCCGATAGCAAAACAATAATGATGAATTCCAGGAAGGAAAAAAAACGAAGCATATATACGGAATAAAAAAAAGATCGCCTCTCTCCCATTTAAAAGTTCTATCGTAATTGCTTAAGCACCTGAACGTTCTCTTCATCTCCCTTTTTCTCAACTAAAATTCTGGATCTAGCGACGCTTCCGTGATGGTGAAAAATTCAAAATTCTCCATCATTTGAGGCATAAAAATTGTACGATAAATGGGACAATAAGTAAAGCTTCAATGGAATATTATATAAACAAACTTCTGCAAAGACACAACTATACAGCACAGCTGAAATAATACTGCAATTGCAAATCGAAAGCATTATCACAGCAGCACGCATACATCGATCGTTTCAGTTATTTCGCGAGAAGCGATCGACATTTCCTTTTTCACAGCGTATCTATCTCCAAAATGGAATATCCTCGCTCAATATCTATGATTAACAATCCGAAGCCGAATACCTATTCATTAGGTGCATAAAATAGTTTCGCCGAGTCGAGATAATTAAAAGATCTCTATAGTGAGCTACAAACTGCACAACAAATCTGGCGATAAAGATGAGTCAAAGCACATTAGAGTACAACATTACAAGCTTTGTCTCAACAGATAACACACATAACGTTAAGATAACACATAACCGGATAAGAAAAATGGACACACAAAAATGCATCCAACTAATGACTTAGTTGCAGCGGTAAGCTAATAAAACGAATGAAGCATATGGTGAGTATGGTTTTCAGGATAGAAACTTCGGATGCTCACCGCATCGGCCTACCAACATCAACATACCAACAAATTTTCGATATCCTCTGGCCATCAAAAACATATGATGCCCTTCCTATAAGTAAATTTTATTGATCCTTTCCCTCACTCCCCATTACATAATGGACATTCTCACATATTTTAGTAGTTGAACGAGTTGAACTAGCACTAGTCACTTCCTCATAAATAAAAGAAAATACAGAAAGGCGTCCAAAGAGCATGAGCAGTGGAATATGCTTCAAGAGATATTTCGATGCGTTCATATACTTTACGAATCGTTTCGATTCATTAGTGCAGTTGGGAAGACGTTTCGGCGCATCAATACATCTAAGATGGCTTCGGGCTCAAGATGGCAACAAGAGGTGTTTTCGCTTATCTTTTCATATTAATAGTCACTTTTATATCTTTTAAGCGATTGATATAATTGCAAATGATATACAATGAAATGTAAGATGCAAGATAAATTAATACAGCCAATGTTGTATATAATGTCAAAATGGAGAAAAAAAAATAGAAGGATTGCACCTGGGGTTAAAGTTTGTTTTAGTGAATATATGAGTGTTAGCCAAGGTTGCATTCAAAGTGCGGTGAATGTGAGACTTCGGCATGGACTTTGTTCAAGTGCTGATCTCAACAATGAATTGTTATTCAATGCGCTAGTTACTGTATCGTAGGGACATGTTCCGATACCGTAGTCGATCGGCGAAGTGGATAGTGGTGAGAGAAGAACCGTCTTTTGCCAACTCTCTTTCTCCGCACAAAAGTTCTCGTCTTTCGGTGAGTTCAGAACAAACGTCGGTGAAATACACTGAAATAAAAGCTCTATATAGTCAACCACTCCATTTACTGAATGAATTTAAATTGATGAATTCATAAATTTCCAAAAATAATTCAAAATTTCAGTAAGACTTCTTTGCCAAGAACAACGTTCAATGTGAATGGCTAAGGTTGTTCGATGTGCCTCCCTTTGTTCTCATAATTTATGCTAAAAACAACGCATCTCTAAATATTATGTGATTGTCACTCAATAATTATTCGAGTAGGAACATCACTATTATAGCAGAATTGATTGACCGAACTGGAAACTACGTCATCAGCGTCTCTCTGTCCTATATCGTTCCAGAATTCAAGGCCCACTCTAGCTTGAACACTCTTGGCAGGCATAATTCGATGGAAATGCTCATCAACACCAAAGATGTTTAGTATTTGTTGACTTTCCTTAACTAGGTGTTTCTAGATGCAGATCTCATTTCAAAGGGAAATCAAACAAACAGGAAGACCGTGAATCAAACGAAACAACGTTCAAAGCATCCATACATTCATAAATGTTTCACTATGACAACATTGGATATGTCGAACATATGAGCGCGAAGTCAACAAAACGCAAGAATGAAAGCATCATAAGGGATTAAAAATCGCAACTTTTAATACCTCTTTTTAAGCACACCCGTTTTGAGCGGTGATTTTTTAGTCAATGAAGTGCTTCATCATAGGATTTTCATTTATCCTTTCTGTCTACCTCTATAGCACGCTACTTTGTTTTCAGTTTTACAATCCGGTTATTATCTCCGCACAACAAAAAAGCTTCTGAAAAAACTAACGTCAAAATTCAAATACTGAAATCAGTCGTAGTAACATTGCGATGAAATTTTCTAAAATCTGAGTCATGAACCTTTTCAAGGACAGACAGAGGGAATATTGTAGAACTCGATGAAGCAACCAACGAGAACCGTTGGTTGGAGGAGTGAACAAACCTGATTAATAGGAGGGAAAGCCGTCGGATCACTGGCGGGTGGATCCGACTGCGAACATCCAGCAGGGTTTTTGATGGGCGTCATATATGAGGCTCGTGCACAATGGTTCTGTAGCAAGATCTGCAGGTTTTTGGCAGCCACTTCGCGTACAGTGCTTCCTTCAGGGATCATCAGTGTGCCTCCCTGAGGTACACTTATCGAACGTAGCCGTTCGCGATGTGCTGGATCCGATGTCTTCACCGATACTTCCTGAAAAGCATTTCGAAGGTATCCATTATGGCGCAATAACGCCTCCACAGGTAAACATCGCAAATGAACCGTGCTCACTTAATACTGAAATGATCTATCAAACATAAAGCGGAAGGCCATTTCGTTGATGCCTTATGATTACTTCGCAAGAACGCATCCAATACTAACTCGAAATTGATTTGAGCTCTCCAAGTAAAACTGATTAGCTAGAACAATAGCTTCTTGAACTTAAGGTGTAGACGCATGAAAGTATGGCATCTTCAGAAACATTTCCATATAAATCAAGTGACTGCACCTGGCGAAGACATCGTAAAATGCTTCCATCGAAATCTATGCTCGCACATTAGAGAACTTGAAATTGATCCCAAAATAAAGACACACCTGAGAAGCACGCTCATTGGTGGTGGTGGAACTGGCTGATGCAGTCATTTTGAATTGTTTCGTGGGAGGTTGTGATAATCTCTCATAAGCTGGCTGCTGCAATGTTGCGTAGAATTTCACATAAACATCAAACAGCTAAGCGAGATAGAAATAATTTCAAAGCAATACAATTCGCATAGATCAGCATTTATATGTGCAGGAAACATACGAAGAAGCTTGTTATTGTCAACCGCTTGTTATGATGGCTCGTTTCACGATAGCACTTAAAGAATTCAAAAATCATGAAAACATGGCGATGCATCACCCTTGCCAAATGGTCACGGCAGTGAACCATCCCAAATTTTTAACAGCCAGGGACAATCTGTAAAGAATAATTTTAGGTATGAACCATATATTGATTTAAGAGTGGTAGGAAGGTGAAACAAAGAAAAATAACAGAGCTTCGCAATCATTACTCATTAATGAGTAGTAACGGAACGACGCCAAATTGTCCACGAAAAACAAATATCCTTTAATTTATTTCGATAGAAAAGAATCTTTTGCAAGAATTTGCAAATTTGTGGCAAAAAGTCGGAATGGTTGCGCTTATAAAGAAATATTAACAAAAGCAAAACAGAAGCATCCGAATGCAACGTCACTGATGGGAATATGGACTGAAGCAATATACATAACGCTCATTACGCCATTCAAAGCATTTAGTATTTGTATGCGCTATTAGTTCTCATTGTCTTGTTCCTAATACCATATTTGTTGCTATAGCACACAATAAATATGCTGCACTCATTAAGTTTGGTTATATAGATATAAGAAATTACCGCTTGAGATGATACGCCATATTCGGTGACTCGTGGATAAATTGGGCGATTGCTACGAACGAGATCATCATTGTGCTTATTCAATTTACTGCTCAATGGAATGCCTTTACGTCCTTGTTCTATTGCTTCGAGATCGTCTAAAAAATGAATCGATCAACAATAGCCTCAATTGCAATCGCGAAAAGATATTAGCATTTATTTAACACATTTAACGCTTCGAATTATCAAACACTTATTAATAAATTGACTGCGTAAAAGCGCATTTAACAATCAAATTAGCGTCAAAATTCAGATGATTCTATAGACATTTTAACAACTTTTTTTTTTAAAATTAAGAAATTTGAGACGAAATAATGTGAAAACGAAGCATTGATCTAGCCAAAATGAGCGACCTTACGCATTCACAGAATAGCGTTTATGTACAGTTTTCAACTTCGAACGACCTACACGCAATAGACGTCCAATCTGGCCATTGAATTCTAAATTCGTCCAATTTTGTCAGATTTGTCAAAGGAAGTTCCAACGGTCTAAATTTCCCTTGAACTAAGCCTTCATTACTATGATCTCAATTGCTTCATCCATTTGATCGAAGTTCGCCAGTGAGAAAATCTTGAAGGAAAATTTCGAATTATTGAACGCATTACTATTTATTGCATATATAAATATAAGCAGCAATATCGAAAGCTTAAGCAAATCATCACCACTTTTGTCAATATCTCTCGTGAATGCACTTTGATGACCTTGCCGTATTATCCATCATACCTTTCCGTACTGTAGTAATTTAAATTCGCAATAAGAAATGACCTTTGTGGAGTGCTATCTGCACGCACAACGATGAAAAAATAGAAAAGAGTGTAAAAAAAAAAGTGAAACAAGCGAATAGACGTTTCGGTTTTTGGCGGCATATTTCTTATCAGTTTGGTTGAACGCTCAAAGAATAGCCGCAACCAGATCCTCGTTTACACTATGAGTCTTTCACATTTTGCACAACGCCTCCTATCTATCACATCTCCATCACTAAGTGGATCATTGCATATGCAATTGCAATTTTGATTCAATGCAACGAAGATTTATTTCGCAATGATTTTTTCAATCATTCATTCATCACTATTTTAGATATAGCACTCTAAAGTGCACTATACTGCATATAACTGTGATGAATTGAGCAATAAAAAAAATCACATCCGCTAAAAAACGATAATAAAAATCATTTTAAGCAAAAGCTTTTTTTTGGACGCCGAATCGTTTAGTTTTCTACTTCCAACTTCCACAATTTCCCTCATCAAACAAATTCGAACAAAGACACTTACATTTCATTTTTTTGCCTTATAAAAAATTTAAAAAAATAAATTCGGGAAATAAAATATCTCCGTTAAACGCCAAGCCATCAAAACTTCGTTGCAAACAATGATTGGAGTATGTGAATTGCGACATCGAATCAAACCGTTAAAAAATACTTTATTTCCCCCATATTGCTGTCTCTTTTCGTCCTTTGCCAATGTCAGTTGTCCTCCTTCCATGCTCTCATTACTGACAAAAATGTTTCTCAAGTTCAGCTTCTGCAACAGGCAAACGTTTCTGGGTGACTATTCCCCTCACGTAGATTATCGACAAGCAACTCAACACGCTGAATTGAGCTTTTAGCGGCCAAAGACAGTCGATAATGTATACCTGGACAAAGTAGTGACCCTCTGATACTGACGATATCACGTTCTCGCCATTTGCGTACTTCTTGATCCATTTTGTGGATCTTTGCCGGATTTAGTGACCACAGACACGACTTACGTCCTTGACCGTCCGGTCGATAAAGTTCGATCTTTTGGAAGCATTTGTTCAACGAAAGATTATGTCGCACCGAATTCTTCCAGCCGGGTGGAGCGGTTCGAAAATAGGGGAAGTTCTCGCTGAAAAGAAAAGTTCATCAATGAACGTGGTGATCGAATGAGTCGCGTAAGCATGCGCATTTCTATCACGCTCCCTTTGAGGGAGAAAGCAAAGACTGAGGGAAACGGAAAGTAGTTTGGGATGACCTCCTACTCCACTTTATAATTCTTTCTTTTTTTGACTTTCTCAACTCTATTTCCTCGAAAATTTCCAAAGGCGAACTACTGCCTCTTCCGCCTTCTT
>JAARMF010001272.1:1676-18372 GCA_022844705.1 Toxascaris leonina | reverse complement strand
CCCCCCCCCCCCCCCCCCCCCCCACTTCCCCTTCCCCTGACTATGCTCCAGCGTAATCAGAAAAGTTCGTCCGGACAAGTAATGCACGGTACGGCGATCGTATCATTAACCCCGATCTCGACACACACTGATCCGGACAAAAGAAGATCGTGCTGCAATCTACGCATGACGTTGATGAATAAAGTGCTACCTGCCACGTGTAAAATGGTTTGCGGCAAAAACATAACCCAGTCAGTAGACAAGATGTCTGCAAATAGATGAAGGAAATGGGAGAGGAAAGAGCATCTATGTGCATCTCGAATTTGCATGAAGGAAAATTTGTAAGAATTAAAAGTTTTCAGTCTTTTCGAATTCTTTGAGGCTCTATTCAAGAAATCATCAAAATATGATAAGCCCAGATATTCAAATATTTATCGTGTTCGTTTCATAGCCATCAAACGTGAAATATAACCTAAAGCTCAAAGAAGTTATCGAAATCGAAAATGCCTTTGAAAAATAAGTACTGGGACTCTTGCTCTTTTTCAAGTTATACAGGAACTGGAATAAAATCGCCTCTTTGAGGTTACAAAACGCATATTGATTTCAACTACATTCACTATACATCAAAACGACAATACTTCGTCGTATATGAACTTAAAATCCGGAAGGCTAATTTCATAAATCTCACCGCATATACTTCTCTATAATTGATGCAAGAGCATACCGCCAATCTGTAGTCTTCAAATCGAATGATCAACACAATAATCTGAGAGAAACAGAAGGCGAGCCAGAGTGGAGTCTTCTCAACGACGTCAACAATACAGGTACTTCCTCCACTTCGTTCCCCCTTACCCCACATCTTCTAGGCAGCTCATTATGGGAAAACTCTAAAACTTGAGCATTTCCGAGGAAAATTGCATTGTGTTTCGAAAACATTTGCATGAATATTAGTTCATTGCCCCTGGAATTCTCGACGTAAATACGCTGCCGAGAACGGCGATCATAAACGCTCAACGATCTGTGGTAAAATTACGTCTAGCAGCTTGATCGGCTGCCTTGTTTCTACGCATCAAAAATATGAGAGGTTCTAAGATTGTGACTCTTACCTTCCTTCAATTCTTTAGACAATGTTATTATTAGCAAGGATGTTATTATAAATGTCATCACAATATAACAAACAACATAACTCTAACCACATGAAATCATAGATCTCTGAGACGGTCAACTGTCCGTTGCGACTATTCTTAAGAGCGAGTGCCACCAAACACGAATATGAGTATGAGGGTTTCATCCATCGACCGAGCCTCGAAGGACCCTCTCGTCGTGCATCCGCGGCAACCGACGGTATATTCTCGCAGATAACTGGCGATGAACGGTAACCATCGTCGTCGGAAAACGGATTTTCTTCTTTTGTTCGCTGAAGAAATGAGCACTCTCGTTATGGATTTTATAGTCTCGATATTCTCACACATTCAACAACAAAAAATTCCGAGGAACTTCGTACAGCTGCAAATATGTAGATTTTCTTAAGGTTACAAGCAGGAGTTCGTCATTGCTGTCAGCATTGAAATGAAGGTGCAATATTGCTATTAAATTTATGCAAACAGGAATGAAGGGAATTCACACTTATTCTTTACCACATCTGTTCTTCAATAGTCAGGAAAGAATTCATCTGCACCCATCCAAGCAAAACCAACACCCTTCTGAAGACTCCACTGAGCTAATCTTTTGTATGGTCTATTCATTCCTAAGTATCATAAAACAATTTAAAAAACAATAAGCAGAAAGCAGACTCGAACATCTTTATGATTCGTAAATACTAGATTAAAAGGCTTTAATGAGAAATCCATATTAACTAAAATGTTCAATAAGTGGGATTATTGGAAAGAAGAAAGTAGATATGTATGAAATTAGATCAACCTGAAAGGTAGAGATGTCCTGTTGAATGCCTTTGAATTGGGTGACATCAATTTTATGCATCCAATTTGCATCATCAAATTGATTCGAATCATTATCGTCAGTGATAAGATCACCGATATCCTCGCATAAAGGATAAGGCAAATCTTCATCGCCATCCTCACTTTTCACCATCACCGATTTGCGTCGATTCGCACCAACCGGTGAACTCACATTACCGCTTAAACAATAATTTGATAGATAAGGTAAGAATGGATAAATCGTGTTGGGATGATATTGACTGATAGATATACCTTTGCAAAACTTTAATATTGCAATCACATCAATAATCACTATGGGAGAGACATGTTAGACTAGATTATCAAAATCAACTAAGATACTTATGACTGCCAAAAGAGAAAAAGAGTATGAAAGGAATGAACTGATAAGTGGAACCTATTGGCAATATTGCTTGAGCCAAAAGCTCTTGATATTGCGTTCGTCGATGAAGTGGTTAACGTTTCAGGATTGCTTAAACATCTTCTTGGTGCAGTCGCCGATCCTTTAGCATCAACATAAACGATGCCGAAATTGCTACTTCTCAGCATCGTTCTCACAAACAAAGACGAATAAGTGTCACTCTTTGCGTTCGATTACACGTTGGCGGGAAGCGACACTTTCCGATCGTCCTGTAATCATCAACAACACGTCACGATTAATGAGCGATAAGTTACCTGTCGAAAAGCGACATGACAGCATTCCACAATAACACTAAAAATTTGTCAAATGAATCGCATCGTTGCTATCTTTACATCTAAACAATGCAATTCATTGAGAAGACTACTTAACAAGTGTTCCGATCAACATCTATGAAGGTCTCTTATGTTGAGCTTCATATCGATCAAATACGATAGTAAGTCCAAGAATGTGATTCATTCTGGTCAAATGAGCAAATATTGTTGTTATGTCAAGAGGCATTTCATTCAATTAAAGTAATATAAAAATAAAAGTGCTGTGGAATAGGAAACAATTACAACCTCAAGGTCAAATATATCAATAAAGACTCTTCTAGAACAGCACTAGACGAAACCTTCGAATATTATTGCCGTTCGATACCAAAGAATTCAGTACATTTTCCTTAATAATTTATTTACTGCTATGCATTCGTTCATTTCATTCCCTATTCACAAAATTTGTATTTTATATATCTTTCAAATATTCAGCCACCTCTAGTCGTTGCAGTTCCCTAATATCGGAATTCCCTATGCTTTCATTTTTAATACTCAATTGAATGTGCCGAAATTTGTGAGAAGAAATTGATCATAGAATTAATTCACCGTCGATAAATGAATATACGTTCACAAATACAAGACGGAGTGAAAATAAAATCATGACATCTAGGCAGGTAATGAGAGAGATATAAGAAAGAAGGTCAGCAGAGAGGAAACTCAACCGATGCATAGCATTCGTCCCCTCTTCGCATATTAACACATCTATGCCCATAACAATGGTGTGACGACGTTCATCGTCTGCTATCTAGGTTATTCTCAACATTCGCCGCACTTTTATGATTTTTCGCATGATCAAAGGAGATGATTTTGCTCCGAAAGAAGGAAAAAAACAATGATAAGATATCTTGGCATTAACAATTGCAGGATATTTTCGAACGAATTGAAACAATAATTCTCAAAAGTGTTGACAATTTCTTTCTCATTCAACTGAACAGAAAACTTCACAACTTATTCATAGAAAGTTACGTTTCCAGGAACTAATAACTGATTAGACTGCGTGTGCAAATCCTATAAACAATTGCTCGGACGGTTATACGACCGGGATAAATCACATGTGCATTCCCCTTATCTGTGAATATCCATGACCCCTTTCCTAGATGATTGATCAAAGTACGACACGATAAGAGGTCATGCTAGAGTTTGCTCTAGTTTTCGTAGCTCTAGCTTTAGTTGTTGTCGAGATGAAGCCATCGAACAAATAGTCAATATACGACGCTACCATAATACGCTATAGTAAAATGAATGCAACAATATAGGTGTGATGTTTTTGACAAAATTGGGAAGCTGAAGCTCATAAAAATGGAAATGTATTGTGATACGAACGCTCGACGCTAATCACCATACGAAAAGAGAAATGGGGAGATGAAATTCAATGTTTTGGTCCGCCTCTATACATACATAATTAAGCGACGATTCATCAACGCATCGATTAGTTAATTGCTGATCAATTTTCGATCATTTCCCATATTGATCCATTATTTATTTCCGATATATATAACATTAGAGATTTCCTACTTGAAGACAAAGAATATGATTCGTTGAAAGTGCAATTTGCCGTCAAACAAACATCAAACGACATCGATATTTAACAGATATTTGAGATGATTTAATAGATAACAATGGCATTGCATAATTTATTCATAAGCTAACATTTGTTCATATCAGTGGATAAACGAAGACATTTGCTGAATGTGTAGATCTTACTAAATGCATATAACTCAGAGATTTGCTCAAAATCGTTAGCATAGACATTCTACAAGGGGCAAAACGAGTGGAAATGAGGAGAGGAAGTGGGAAAGGGGAGGGAAAAGATGGGGAAGGTTGGCAGCAGATTGAAAAAAACTTTACATTAGACGGTTAGGAATAGTGCGCACCTCGATTGGTATCAGCAGCAGTAGAAAGTATTGTCTCTGAGATGTTTTTTTTTTTTTTTAATTTGCTTATAACACTTTTCTTCCCGTTCCTTCCGCGAAAAGATGCCATTCTTTGCATTCTCTCATCCGTCTAATGCAACCGAACTTGGATATGCCTCTACGAATATACGAACGATCCGACAGCACAATTCGGAGTGTGATATTTACTTCAACAAAAACTGGAGTAGAGAATATATTGGAATGCAGAAGAGATATTCTCTTTGAATGAAATTGAAAGAGAATTTAAGTTCCATTTTTAGTTATTTCGAAACGTTTTCATAATAAATGCAGAAAACGTGCTGAGCGAAAAAATTTTTTTTTTTTTTTTGATTCCACGACTCTCTTCACATATGAGATTATCCATCGCTCTATTCCCATATATTACTGGACAATGGAGAGTCGATTACGCTTTCAAAAAAAGTCCACACAATAAACAAACAATGTAGACGATTTTTTTTGAAAACAAAGGCAGATGAAAAGACAACAATTTTTGATCTTTGACCTTCGATCAAAAAGAAACCTCGAAAGACTTCACTGAATAATCATAAGATCATATTTAATATTGAAACTATTCCTCTACGATATTAATGCGGCATACTAAGGCAACAAACAAATGATCAAGGATTAAGTGGGCGACGAACAAAGTATCAGTGATTAGATTAAATCAGATCATAGTTCAATACACTGCAATACAAGGGTTGCATTCGATCCCCCTCCCCTAACGATCGATCGCTTTTTATCCATTTAAGACCCCCCACCATGTTCAGTTCACCTCCATTTGATTACAGAATAAAACAGATCGTGGTTCCAATTCTCGACCAGGAATGAGCCCAGGTTAAGTGTGGATCCCCATATCACGAATAAACCAGTCGCAAAATGCGTAAAACAGCAACCGAAAATTATTTCAGAAGACTTTATTTATTACGCAAAGCGCGACAAGTCTGACTTTAATCTCAATTTCTGCAACATCAACATTGAAATCGTTTTAAAGTTTGCTATTCTTGAGCCTCGCAAAGTCCACTTTATCATAGCTACAAGAGGATTGCTTAAGTCCAATCGCAATTTAGATATGTTAAAATCGTTGGCGCGGATATGTTCCATAAAGCAGACAAAATACGGTTTTGAATTGCTGCGAAAAAGACATCAAAACAAATGTAATATTGAATATCGTTTGCGAATGAAAATATTTCGACGCGATAAGAGCATAGAGAGCACAGCATATGAAATATGTCAGCAAAAATGTATGATGATCACAACGATCATTAATATAACCCTTAATAAACCTTTAAGGCAATCTGAAATGCTTCCAGACAAATATAGTAATATTCTTTTCGAATAAGATTATAGACGAGCAAATCATCGACCATTTGGAATGAGACAAACAATCATATTGGAAGATCTATAAAGATCGCAAAGAAAGTTAATATTTTGCCGCAATATTTATGTCATTTATCGAATATAAAAATATAAAAATGACTATGAAAAAATGAACGACACCATAAAAAACTATTTTCACATCTGCTGAAAAATCGGTAAGAGCTGAAATCTTTCCTTACAAGCGTTCGTTAGCTTTCTGCGTTTTTTTTTTACACACATTGCACTTGACGTTTCCGTTTGAGTGATATTCTTAACGTTATAAGATTGTGCGATATTTTTTAACGTAATGAGCCTATAGAGTGTTTCTTAACGTTATGGAGTTATATGGTGTTTTTAACGTTATGAGCTACATAAGGAAATGCCACAATGAAAGGAAATAAGAATTTATGACGGCGACCAATTATTGATAGCCTTAACATCTTAAAATATCTCTTCAATTCAGAACAGCTATTAGATTCAGCTAAACTATAACAAAATCAGCTAAACTAGCATATGCAAATTCATTGATATAAGCAGTAAGGCCTTAAAGAAAAAGATGTACTGATATGGATGGCATCAATGTGTAAAGCAAAGTAGAGTGAATGCGCGCGAAGAAACTTTTGTTTGCGAATGCACGTTTCTATAGCTTTTGTTTATAGGAGCAAAAGTGCTCTTCAAATAATCTCTATGTTTAGCTATTAACGGAGAGTGAGCTTCTTTGCAGATTTATTCACTGCTTTAATAAATCGATAATAATAATAATAATAATAATAATAATAATAATAATAATAATAATAATAATAATGATAATAATAATAATAATAACGTATTTTGGCAATTTCAATAGAAATCATTTATATTATAGCACTGGAACATTTTGCTTGAAGATTTGTGATAATGGCACGAAAAAAGACGCTCGCATCATTCGTGAAATTCTCACTTTCTTAAAGCTATGACTGTCTATTAAGCACCATAAAGAACATGATCGGATCCGATCATAAATATGTCAATTTCTACGCTGTCTCGCTTTCGGCTCTGAATTAAATTTGGTCGTAGTCCCGGTTGAATGTGGGATAATAGAATCCGAATAAATCTTGGATCGAAATCATATTAGCTGCAATAGAATATGATGCCGAATTCAACATATCCCTAAGAAGTAACCGATCAACCTCAACGCCGATCTCAATCCCTATCAAGAGCTCATTTCGCTTGTATCCTCGTAGTTGATTAAGTTTATACGAAAGTAAAATAATTATTAAATATACGGCGAGAAATGTTTTCTTAAAACACGTTACAAGACTGATTGAGGCAATAAGTTCTTATTGACGAAATGAAAAGCGATTTGCGTTATCATTTTTAAAGTCGATGACAAGGTGATTTTATTGGAGAATTTATTAGGTGAGACTTTTAAATGATTGCACTCGATCATCATACTCTATCAATGCACATAATATGAACCTATTTCTTTCATGGTTTTTTTTTTTTTTTTTAAATCGAAAATCAGAAACTTTTACATTTCCTCTAAAAAAAAACACCTTAGTAACTTTACTGAAAAAAAAAGATCTTTGAGATAATATTCTCAAATAATAAATGCATAATTGAGATGATGAAAAAAAAAGAATCAAGATTGGAAGAAAAAAGTATTCATTAAAATAATAAATCTCATTAATAAAGATAAGTACGATAGTTTTGATTAGTCAACTTGAAAGGAACAAATCCAACAAACTACCAATCGTATCGTAAATGACATCGTAAATGCAAAGAGGTTACGGTATAGACAATCATCAATACATAACGTTAATAAAGAAATAACTATTCAATGGTTTTAATCAACATTGAAAAGCCTTTACTCATATAGGAATACACTGAGATGTAAGCAACAGCGATGGATTGGAGACAAGGAACGGTGGTCGGGATGGATGGGGGGTAGTAGCCGATATTGTTGAGTGGGGAGTGGCCAAATGGGAGAGGCAGTGTTCACGTGTTGTCCTCGTATAACGTTGTCTTCCGATCTTGGCCGTCCACAACTGCTCCAAACGTTGCACGTGTTGTCGTGTGGAAAAGAGTGCCATTTCCCGCCAATTTTCATGCTGTGATCGACATTTCTTTCACTGTCTGATCCTCCATAATAGACAATGCTTAACGATCGTGTTTTCTTTGCACACTTACAATGACACTCTACCTCTTCAGAGCACATTGATCTCGGCCTTCGATTGTAGCAAAGCAGACTTTTTCGACTGTTCTTGCACCGTCTTCTTGTCACAAGCTATAATGCAAATGCATCCCACATAGCATTTAAATATCGTTACATGATCAAATCTGCAGCATTATATATATATATATATATATATATATATATATATTTATTTATTCATTTATTTATTTATATTTATATTTATATTTATATAAAATTTATTAACTTGTTTATTTATTTATTTATTTACTTTTATACAAATTCGCAGAGATTAGTCGTTGCTCATAAGGCGATTCTATATTGTGCATAAAAACGCACGCATAATTTCTATCGCAGTTCTAGCGAGGAGGATTTTCACTAAGATTTTATTGAGCATTTCCTAAGAAGTTGTCATAATTTATAGGAAAACAATGGAAATTATGACGATAAATGCTCCTCACTTCCTGAACAAAAAAAAATATAATAGTTAAAATACCACAAAATTCAATCCCTTAAATTATTAGTTTACAGCTTCAATCAAACGATAATTTCTGCATTCAGCGATAATCCTCGTAAAGCATAAGTTTTCAAGAAGGCTTCTCTGGATGAGTGAACACAAAACAATTCGAAAACGAAGTTAATTTTCCCGCTCACTTAAAACATGAACCATTTCCTTCTTTCATGCGCTCAACAATTATCGGAAATTTTCTTTTCATGCTTCGTTTATAATTAGCTAGCTCATTTCGAGTTTACAACAGCCATAAAATGTTTTAGTGCCATATGATCTGAGTATAAGAGTGTCTCATTTAGTGCACGTTAAACAATTTCAACCTAACAGCTGGGTGGATTGCATTGTCGAATAGAAAACCGTTTGGATCCGGGGAAATTCTGATGAGCAAATATTTGAAACAAAATGCGCTTAAAATTTCATCAGTCGACTGACTATGCAAAAGACTTTTCTCTTTGCAATCATTTATAATCGATTTGCCTCGTTGCCTTCTACTTTTTGGATGAGAGTAAACAATCCGAAGGGATGCGCAAAGCGGTGAAAATAAACTGCAAAAGCAACACGTACACCTTTCACATCGCTTTTTCAACATTTCCTCAAATGTACCGTACTCGAAAGTGTAGCTAAACGACTATAAACTCGATCGATGTCATCCAATTTGGCAGATTCGAGTAGAAAAAGGTAAAGCAAAAAAAAAAAATGGCATATTGAGAGAGGATATTTTAGCGAGCGTATAGAGATAACTGATCAAAGAGGAACATACAATCGGACATGTTCTCAAATTATCTCAACCGGACGAGAAGCGGAAACAAGTTTTTTGCAGAATTAAAGTTTCAAAGTGAATTCGAATTGGCAAGTGATTAACAACGATCGCAGATCAACGATAACGACCGAAGAGGGTGCAGATGGTTTCCACTTCCGATAAACGTATTGACACCTTTCAAACTGATCAAAATAGTAAGTTCTCACACTGTGCCTCATATCACCTCTCCACTAGCATTACGGAAACAGCACATTACACGCCCCGCGCATTTTTACGCTTCTCATGTCTCTAAGGCTTCTTCGAGCCGCTTTTTTACTCCATCTAATTTTTTTTTCTCGAAAAACGTGCAATTTCCGAGGAATTTTGATAAGCATGGTTGAAGATCCCATCCCCCGTCATGGGCTTCTGTGAAATCGCAACTCCTCAGTTATTTTCGCTCCCGAAAACTCATCATGCATCAAAAACTCATCAAAACTCACCATCGTTCATGCATTAAACTCGCTTGCATGCGCTAATATTACGTTAGCTATTGTCCTCCTCAGAGAGCACTTCGAATTCATCAATGCATCGAAAATTGATTAATGCGCTAGAACTGCTGCCATTCGAATGCATGTCAAGCTAAGTGAAGAAGCATTGCTGAAATGCTGATGGGATATTCGCTTTTGCACAAGCAATTCCCTCTTATTTTGGTTGATCCAAGCCCTCTCATATATCTTCCACAAAAAAGGTATTTTTTTTTTAGAGAGAGAGGGAGAGAGAGAGAGAGAGGAAGAGAATTTGTCGGAGCACAAATCGGCCGAGGGTTTTGTAGTCATCAACAGCTTCAATGATTCGTGAGTTGAATGACCGCACAGGAAGACACATGCGACTGAATCGAAGTACGAAAGTGATGAGGAAAAGACGCAAAGCGCCGAAGAAAAATGGATGAGTACAGATGAGTGATAAGGATTTTAATGGGTCATTTCTTATTGAAGTATTTTATTGACATTTTCAATTGATCTTCAGAATCAATTTTTTCCGATTATTTATCACTAACTAGACTGATAAACCAATAGAGAATATCGAGCGAATATTCATCCGTTAACAGTTATGAAAGAGTAAAATCATCGAATAGCTAGCGATTCATATTATTCTAAAGAGTAAATTCGCATTCTTTCCGCCCATCCTCATTATCATCGACGATGCAAGAAATCATCTCTGGTGTATGTGAACGTGTCGGAAGTACTCTAATAAACGACTATAACCAAAAATAAGCTGTGATTGTTGTATTCGTTGCATTCATTTCCTATTAACGGAGCTAGAGGTTAGTAAGCTTTGCCACAAAGCGCTTTTAGCTTTGAGAAAAATAACTGCGCAAACAGAGCACTAAAATAAATTTCGATATTTGAGGGGACGGGGGGGACGGGGGGAGGGGGGAGGAGGGGAAAGTGATTCCATACGTAGGCCACTGTCGAATCGAAAGGCTCAGACTAGACGATATCGCCATTAGTGCTATGCAGATATATTCGTTGTTTAGAGGTACATTGAGAGGACATATTGTTGTCTTTTAGCTATATGTTTATATATTTTGTTTATAGCCGATATATTGTATAATGCTTATATATTTTAGATTCATTTCCTGCGATTTTTTTTTCTTCAAAAACAAAAAAAAAAAATTTTCGCATCGAATTTAGGCAATTTAATATTCCCTAATAAGATAGAATCTCTCATTGATTAATTTACGACCGATGAAATAAATAAAAAATGCAAGAAAATATTAGTAACTAGACTCAAGGAAAGACATAAATTAAATGAACCGGAAATGTTGTGCATAATAATGGACCATATCATCATATGTTATCACATATGCAATGATAACTGAAAATTTGAGCATAACATAAGGAAAGAAACACTCGACAGCTGAATTCGGCTATTCGCCAATACAAACTCTTCATGACTTTCACATGTTTGCACAGTTAATGACAACTTATTAACGCAAATATCGCTCTCCGCACCTTGATCTCTTCTTCTAATGCTTCCACAGTGCAACATCTAAGAGCATCTTTTAAAGATTTGAATGACGGATTGGAGGAAGGGTGGAAGAGAGGAGAGGAACGGAAGTGATGAATCCCATTAATACTCAGAGTACAACGTGTTGGAGCATCTCTCAATGCCAGCCATAAAGTAATATATGCAGGTAAAGCATTTGTACAGCAACAATATGATGGATTTCGCAAAATAAAACCATCTCAGCGACGACACCAACCTAAGAACATTAGGTGGAAATATACAAAGAATTATCATTGGCAAACACCTGAGATAATATGAAATAAAAGTGATCAAATATGTTGTGAAACAAGCGAAAACCCCTTGGAGATTTTTGGAAAGAACCACTCAGAATTCCCTCTAGAAGCTCATGAGTAGAATCGAAATTCGGTGGGTGAATTTCTCTATAATTTAAAGACATTATTAGCAGATTTAAGGTTGCTTATCGAATCATATAATAAAGCAGTCGAAAATTTGAAAAAAAAAACGCAAAAGAAGAGGAAATGCGAACGTAGATCACTATGAATGAATGTCGCGAAAGCTGAGCAATGTAAAGAACGAATATTGATAAAAGAACATAAAAATTTTATGAAATGCTAAAATTAGGCGGATCAAAGAGTATCTTTTGATTTCCTTGGGGGGTCCTCGTTTTCGACAACATTTTGTGAGGAATATATTGCTTATGGTTGTGTAATTGCTAAGACCTTTAAATGATACGGAAATTTGCTATAATAATGTTTGTGAAATGTGGTCAATTTTTTTTTTTTTTTGATGAATGAAATCCTTGATATTGCATCTAAGTATAGAAATAAAAGACGGAAACAATTTCAAACGTGGTTAGCTCCATGTCGGTAAGGAAAGGGCATATAGCATTGAAGCAATACATTCAGCCATTGGTGATGTGTATTTATATGCTGCGATTCAAAAATGTGTACGAACATGAGCAACGATATTGTTTTGCACTTCTTGTTTGTTTTGTATGATATGTTCGTGAATGCTTCACATAAAGCAAAAGTTTAATGTGAGGATTGATGAAGCAATGATGAGAGAATATTGATAATAAATACAAATTTCATTACAACAACGATAAATTTTTCTTTTCTCCAATCCTTTAATGCTTTCATATTGGGCTATATTGTCATGCTTGAGGAAGGAAACTTATTCCTGCTCATTCTAGATAATAGAAGGTGATTTACCTAGGACGAGATAAAGTAATAAACGACTCCAAAGAAATATGCGAATAGCTTTGAAATGAAACCAAAAGTGCTCTACGAGCTCGAGCAAAAGATTTTCAGTTAATATCGCCTTGATTGTTTTGAGGTCAAAGAAAACATTCCAAGTGCGTATATATATATATATATATATATATATATATATATATATATATATATATACATATATAGGACGTCGTGGAAGCAGTTTTCACAATTCGCACATTGTATTTCTCGGCATGCAAAGATTTAAATGCTGCTCACGTCGTTCAAAAAAATATTCCAACGGTTTCACCGCTCTCAACTTCGAAAATTTTCACTTATTTTACCTCCAATGTTTCAGTTTGGCTTTGTTCTGTCTATATTCGCAAACTTTGGCATGCTCACTCCCCGCTCACCTCCCCTCCCCCCTCCTCATCCACAGCACAGAAAATATTGACGATTACCGTCTCCTCAGTTGCACAATTAAAGTTTCTTCGACCACCATAATGTGGAAACTTATGTCTCGATTTGCTCAAGTTTAAAAATTCTCGTCGACTCAACTGACAAATTGAGAGCAGCTCTATGGTCAAAAACTTCTCGCGTTGTTTATCTTTGTATTTAGAACTTTGCATTGGACGTATATTGATATAATGCAAAAAAAGTTCTATTTGCAGATGATTCTGTAAATGTGTTCTTGTGAAGCGCACAATTATCCATGAGAGTTTTTTTAAAATGTTTTTAAATGACATTTTTGAGAATGCAAAATACAAATCAGTCAAAGTTTTTCTTTGTGAGAAATTAAATTGATCGGTGATTCATTTATTCTTTAAGCAATCGATAAATCCACTTCCTTCAGTTGATGCTTAGCTGATATCATCGAAAACGGAAAGAGTGATCACTCCACAGATTCATTGATTTACCTACATTCTATTGACTTGCATACGCTAGAAGCGATTTGTCTCCATTAAATGCATCAATCCATCATCACTCAAAAGTGCTCATCTGTTAATCAATCCTGCTTGAGCAACTGCACGCTTAACTTGCTCTGTTGGCCAGGGGTTTGAATAAATCCGGAACCCCAGAAATATTCAGCAAGTCTCTAAATTCAAAATTCTTTATCCTACCGTCCGCCAGCCAAAAAGTACCGAAAAATAATTCCTATCCCTAAGCCCGACTCCAGGAAAATCACTCCATTAAATTGGTCTAAACCAAAATTAACCTTCCTCTCTCTCCATTTTTCCCATGAAGGGCCAGCCAGCGGTTAAACACAACAACTAGCAAACACCAAACCGCTGTTCATGACATCTGACATACCCTCACGGATAAGTGACCGCGAGTCAGTGGGAACGTTCGCGGCTCTCACATGCACTTCGCGATCACAAACTGCCTAAGCGGAAAGTGTTAAAGAAACACGTGGCGAGACATCCCCTTGGAGCACACTTCCATCACATAGGTNCGGAAAGTGTTAAAGAAACACGTGGCAGGACATCCCCTTGAAGCACACTTCCATCACATAGGGCTGGCTACTCGTTTCCTTCATCCACCCCAGAACCTAGACAACTCGATAAGAACTCCGAAGCTTCTTGAGCTAAGAAGGTTATCCATATGTGATTTACATCCATGTACGAAAATTTGGCTAGCAGATCTCATGTAAAGTGATACCGATCGTTTCTCAAAGAGTACTACAGCGTTCTAAAAGCAATCCGCTCGCCCTCCACGAAACGCTTACTGAATATTTCGATGGAATGTTTCATCTTCATTTATCGATCATAGAGCCAACCGATTCGCACCAAATTTTCGCTAGTTTCATATCCGATAGATGGCATGGAGTACGAGTTATCAACAATGGTGGTCCATGACCTCCCTCTCTTAATGCTCACTTATAGCATATTATATAATTTGCAAAATCTATGACACAATCAGCAATTCGTAAGACGTCCGTTTACGTGATCCAACACTTTTTTTAATAGAATCATCAATTTGTTCCTACAGAATTCTGAATCCCTTCTGCAATCCCTTCTGGCCACAAAAGCCGTAATCATTAAAGCTCATTTGTCATAGAAATACACTTCGAAAGGTTGTACTGCCGTGTAAGATGCACGCTAGCTGTTCATCCCAACAGCCCTCTAACCGAAAGCGTATGCGTGGAGTGGGAGTATTCCAGCAGCTTCGCATTTGTTTATGCACCATGAGCACGTCCATGTCCAGCTGCGGTTTTTGGGGCAATGTTGAGACGGAGAGTGATTGTACTTTGATATAAACCATCACAACGGGAGACATCGCCTAAGTTTAAACGAATTCAATGGATGTTTCTACTCTAAACCTTCATAAGCACTTCCTCAACCTTCAAATTCTCTAAATACGCTTCCGCTGAGCAATTTGACTACAATATAATCCCCATTCAAAGTCGTGTGGTTGAGCATTTTGACACTACACGTTCAGGAATATCCTCTTTGTCATTGTCATTTTACACTTCATCCCTCCCCCCCTCTCCCCTCCCCATCGCTGCTAGCCTTCATCGTTAGATACTTACGCTTTACTACCCTCCATTCGTCAGCGTTGCCGCTCGAGGTATGTCACACGTCAATCCCGCATATCCTTTCGAAACTTGGTGTGCCCCTATCAACAAAACTTTTCTTATCAAAATCAACGTTATTTCACAAAGGTTCGATAGCAGAAATGAACTTCGGAAATTTTTGAGAGGTAACGTTTTCTCCAATCGCANAATGAACTTCGGAAATTTTTGAGAGATGACGTTTCCTCCAATCGCGTTTATTTTCTTCGTACTCACATCCTTCATTGGAGCTAACTAGCCTGATTTGGATTGATATGAGGCAATCCGGTGATTCAAAAGGATCTATCATGATCAGTGGCCATGTACTTGGCAACTAATCTTTTGTTATTGGTGCGAGAAAATGAGCAGGGGGCTGGCAAATTTTCGTCGACAGCAGTTTCTTGAACTGGGTTTTTCTTTTTCAAAGCGCTCAAAAGTTCAACTCTCTCTTTTGCTCAATAGAATTATAGAAAAAAGCTTTGATATTAAAAGTGNCCCCATCGCTGCTAGCCTTCATCGTTAGATACTTACGCTTTACTACCCTCCATTCGTCAGCGTTGCCGCTCGAGGTATGTCACACGTCAATCCCGCATATCCTTTCGAAACTTGGTGTGCCCCTATCAACAAAACTTTTCTTATCAAAATCAACGTTATTTCACAAAGGTTCGATAGCAGAAATGAACTTCGGAAATTTTTGAGAGATGACGTTTCCTCCAATCGCGTTTATTTTCTTCGTACTCACATCCTTCATTGGAGCTAACTAGCCTGATTTGGATTGATATGAGGCAATCCGGTGATTCAAAAGGATCTATCATGATCAGTGGCCATGTACTTGGCAACTAATCTTTTGTTATTGGTGCGAGAAAATGAGCAGGGGGTGGCAAATTTTCGTCGACAGCAGTTTCTTGAACTGGGTTTTTCTTTTTCAAAGCGCTCAAAAGTTCAACTCTCTCTTTTGCCCAATAGAATTATAGAAAAAAGCTTTGATATTAACTGTGTCTGCAGCTGAAATGAGCGCTAATTATGCATGAATGCGACCTTTCAGCCCATTGTTTAGAGCGATACCTACAGGAGAACACCGTTCATTACCTTCCGTTGGTCGTTTGATTAGACGAAGGAACTGTTCGACGTATTTCAGTATAAAGACCAGTCGATCATGCGACTGTGTTAGCGATTAAGCCTTCCGGCATCATGCGGCATCCCACCAAGACCTCTCTTGTTCAAGACTGCACATTATCATTTTTTATTCCTGAGCCCAAGTCCTCAGTAGGAGTGGTTTTCTAGGCCCTAATGAGCGAGAGATTTTGATGAACAAATATTTTTGAGCTCGAAAACGTCAATCCAGTGAACACGGAGGTAAGCTGATGGTCCTTTGTAAGCGATATAAATCATAGGTTCCTTGGGCTCGGTTAATATTCTGCCATAAGAAGGTGGTTGGATTTTGTAGTTTTGATTTATTCATCTTTTAATGGCAGAACTATAAGATGCTTGTTTTGAATATGTGGTGCATATTATTTGGAAGATTTCTATGGCCGCGACGTCCAT
>JAARMF010001271.1:24446-39685 GCA_022844705.1 Toxascaris leonina | reverse complement strand
GGGGGGGTGGCGAGTGAAAACGGCAATATACGAAAAAGGGCTGGAATCCACAACTCTCCGCTTTAGTGTTTTCATTTTTATTGAGATCGAATTAGCGCTGATATTGTTGACATTTCAAATGCGTCTTTAGGGTAGAAAGTAATTGAGGCGAATAAGCGGGAATGATTAGAACTGCTATAAAATTCCAATAGGTGATGTTATCGACATTCCCATTCCATCTAGAGAACTCCGGATGATGCAAGTCGATACATTCCGACCAGCGTAGGATACTCTCAACATTGCAGAATCAGGCTTTGCAAGAGTTACCAAAGTTGCCCGAACGTTAGAGTTTGCTAGTTCGTATTTTCCGATCTCTTCATTGAAAAGCGCATCCACATAAATGTTTTCGCTTTATGTCAGCTACTTTGGATGAACAAAAGTACGTGTGCTAAGTAAAGCGTGTGTTCCGAAATACCGTCAGAAATTTAAAACGGACAATAATACGTCTCGGGACGATTACCAGCGGCATCGAATCACGACATAAACTTAAGTAATATGTAGCTAGTGACAAATTCCGATTCGAAGCTCCAGCATAACGTTTCGTTTGTTTGGCGTCACGATTCGAATTATATCTTCAAGCTGCTGCAAGAGACAAATCCTTGAGTTTAAGCTTTTGCACTGTACGACGTTCAGAAAACATCTCAGGAATTCTGAGTAATAAGCGCTAGATAGGTTTGTTGAGAAACGCTGTGCAAGAACAAAATTTTTCAACTTTTCACAGAGAAAATAAAATGAGCAAAATATACATTGTAATACATAGACATCTTTATAGGTTAGTATTATCTGTAATGACATTTCCGCGTTGGTGAATATCCTTTGCTGAGGTAGTTAGCGTCCTCGATGAGGAAAATAATGAAATCACATTGAAGAGTACTGGTATTACGATAAGACCGTGGATGAGTCCAAGAACTACAACCAATACCATTGTTTTCACGAAAACCTGCAAATGCACAATTGGCACTCACTTAAACAGGTTTCTTTTTTGGTATTAGGCATTATTCGAATAGATAACTATCGAGATTGTCTCCGCTTAAAGTGTGTAATAAAAATTAATTCCTTTTAGTAAACGGGCTAGGCTTCTGGATGTTTCAAGCCAATAACAGAAATAGCAAAAACTTCGAAACAAGAGCTCTCGATGGATGAAAATATTTTAGTTCATTTTAAGACAAATCCTAATGAAATCCTCCTTTTTATAGAAAATTGCTGAATCAACTTTTCTCATCAACGTTTTTCTTTATCCATTAACAGTGGAGGAATGAGCGTTCTTCTAATGATTTTCAACGCGAAGAAGGAGCAATAGAGAGAATTTTGGAAAAAAAATTTGCAATCATATAGGTAAAAATAAGCTCGTTTAATCCATGTTGTTCTCAAATTACTCAAAAAACTGTTGTTATTCTTTCAGTGCGATGTCAGATCCAAAATATTTGATATAAAAACAAGGAAGAAATCTGTTCTAAGATGGAAGTCCCATTTACTTGCAGCACATTGAATGCCATAGCAGCTATCATATGGATTCTTCGTGTCTACGGCTACTGATACGATTAGCTGATAAAGTCTGATTCCAGTGGAGCAAAGTAACGGGAACGATGATTCTGCTACTGAGCTCCTTTGTCGGTTATATTTCTAGTGAATTTATTGAGATGCCCTTCAAATATGTCGGAAAATAAAGAAAGTAAAGGTAAAAAAGGTAAGCAATGGGTGGTGCAGAAAAAAAACACTTGTGACTCACAACTGCCATGTGAATTGGAACGAAAAGAAGGCTGAGAACGCATAGCAACGTGGATAGCGCAGCTTGAAGTATTGGGAACATTATGGCAGCGAGACATCGTTGAAGACGAGCATGTACCGTTGCGCCACCTGTAATATGAGTTTTAGGCCGAAAAACATCGGCAATTGTGCTGCTTCGTTTACAAAAATATTGCCAGAAGGTTGTGCAAGAAATAGTGAAAACTGAAAATAGTGAAAATTCTTACCACCTAACTTGCATCCATGGTGATTCAGAAATTCTTAGTTTAATCATAATTGCATTGAAGGGTAATATTTTCATAGATTCAACAGTAATAATAACTAGGCAAAAATAACACTCAATTTCTCGAAAAGAAAGAATACAAATTTTATTCGGCTTCTCATTTCATGCACTTTCGAAAGACACATTGCCGTGTTCTCTACAGATGTTGCTCCATTATCGTCTCAACAAAATGTACAAAATAATTGCAGAGAGATCGACAGTACAACAACGACTGCCTCATTTAACGCTATAAGCAATTTCGGGTTGACTAGTATCTGCACCTGCATATTTCAAAGAGTGCATAGCAAATTGGCATGTAACAAAGCTCACGTACATGTCTTGTAAAAATGATAGGTAACATGTGCCGGAATATCGACGCTAAATCCAACTGACATTATTACGGCGGACATCACGATAGGATCAAGATCAACGCCCCATAATGAGAGAATACCTAGAACACCTGAAAATAAAAATGGTTCTTCAAAATTTAAATGTTGTTTTGAAAAATTTCACTCACATGATCTGTTTTTTCTGCTCAAATTGCAAGCTCTCTCATGTCGATATTATAGGCGAATTTTCAGATTTTGCACCAAAACTGTAGAAGTTGTAGATGACTGAACATAGTAAATATTCCATACGCCAATAGGAATTTTGTTCTAAGTCGACCAGGCTAACAACACCAAAAAGATATATCGTTTCATAGAAGGCTTACACGAGCAGTTGAATCTATTGAAACAACTATTTGCGTATGCGCTTTTCCGCTGTTTATATGCAAAATTGATTGATCAAATGAGTAAGTCGCAAAAGCGCATCCCATGCTAGCTTCTTTGATGTGCTTACTCGTTCGCTTGATTTATCGCATATTTGAAAAGCTTGGCAATGGAAGCGTATGAAATGGATGCCTAAAATATTCGAAAAATACTCTCATACCTTCATGAAACTCAATGATAGAAAATTCTGACGCGAAAAGTATATGAAAAAACCGACTGCCAACTGTCCATGATATTCAAAAGATCTGATGAACGATGCTAATGGATCGGATAATACACACCATCACTGCCCTTGAATGTTTATCAAAAAATGCTTCTTACTGATTTAAGCGTAGCAATGAACGCCGTAGTGGGTTTCTTAACCCATATGACCTTTACAATCTGTACAACAAATAATGCCTTCCGTTTTATGCCTTGAGCCAGGTGAACCAGATGGTGGAATGACCACATCATGGTCTGCTTAGCCAGCGGATGATGTGCTATCCTTGGGCGAAAATCGCAAGAAGAATCGTGCGAAATGTAATCGCCAAGCTGTCTACTGAAGCAAGGACAACACGCTGATCATCGACTTCTAAGGTATATAAGGTAATGGTAAAGTAAGGCATTGAATTTGTGTTAGTGAGAAATTAGCACTAACCTATGCATGTGCTGACGATCGAGAATGTTGCAATGAGAACCGCACTGGTATGGCTGATGAACAACAAACAAACAAGCACCATGCATACCAGCGTGCAAACCGACGATTGTATTGTTTGTGTCGCCATCGTTCCAATCAAATCGAGAAATTTTGCGTCATCTTCGTAGACACTCACTCCCAAACTGGGATGCTAAAATGATTAACGCCAAATGAAGCCACTCTTATAGCAAGCGCTACGCAGTGAATAACCCAGTGAAAGCTGGCTAGATGTACTGAAATTGGGAAGTCAGCGAAATTAAACACGATTTTTTTAATGTGGCCGAATGCATATTTCGAAATCCGGCAGCAACTTTTGGTATAATTTGCTGTTTCATTCGTAATTGGGTTTCAGTTTGTGTTTGCCGCTTTGTTTGACCTAGGCCATACTACCAGAAACCACCCATATGCATTATGATCAAAGGGATGGATTGTTAAGGTAGCAGCAGCAAGTACGCGTTGTCTACGGGCTCCCATTGTGCTCGTATTTTCAAAGCTTTGGGATTTTCAATCTAGTCTCATTCAAAGTTGTAAAATGCCTATCGACTCATAACATCGCTCAACTTGTCTTGCCCACTTGTCGGTTTTTGTTGGAGCAATCGTTCATCAAGAATTAGTTTTGCATACTTTGATAATGTGGGAGTGCAGAACGTTGTTCCCATCATCTTCGCTCGAAGTGAGGATTCGGCGATGGCACATATCATTAGTGGTACATATTTCATCAAAACTTCTTCATCAGTTCTCCTCCACTCCTGCCTCTCCATCCCACGAGAATGAGTGTGCTCACCTTATCAGCAGCAGATCTCCATTGCTGCATTAGAACGGCACGCTGCGACCATTCGTTTAATTCAGAACCATGCGAGGCGGTAGTGAAGAAAAAACTGTCCAGTACAACTTCTGATCTGGAAATTTTTGACGAGATTGATTAAGTCGACGTTTTGCCACATTCTTAAACCTAAAACCGAGCTTAGTAGAACAGCTTTATCCTAGTTTTACAGTTCATTCCACTCAATATGCTCAATTCCAAAGTTAAATACCCTAAACAGAGGTGCGAAATCTTGAAATTCTGAAACAGACACTTAATTAGTAGAAGGTCGAAATGATACAAAAATTTTTAGAATTCTCTATTCATATCTGAGGCAATCAAAAATATTCCAGATCAGCCTATAAGCTTTAGAATTTATTACAACGGAGAAACTCGAATATATTTCGGCGAATAAAGATTCAGCGCCAATACGAACCAGCAAAATAAAACATACACACTAAAATAATTTGATAGTATCTGTGGAAAGATGTTTACGTCCAACGAACAGTATGACGAATATCAAAGCAGCAACATTAATTCAGAATGTATTCATTTTGAGTTTTAAGAAGAATGGAATGGAATTTCGGGATTCTTTTCAAGGAAATTCGCTTTGAAGGGGTTCTATTATTGAGCCACTTTAATCGGAAGTTTTAAGTATGAGCGAGTAGTTTGAAAAAATTTTACATTTCAAGCTGTCAGTGCCCGCGTTGTAATTATTGNCCCCCCCCCCCCCCCCCCCTCTCTCCTCCCTCTAAATAAGTTTTCTCTCGTTTCACTCATCCTAGCATTCGACCACATAATTAGTACTTAATAGTATTCTTGTGAGGCATCAACATCACAAAGGTACCACCACCTTGTTTCGCTGGTCAAATTAGGGCAAAAGTTCTCATTAGGCAAAATTAGCAATGGACTACTTCCAGGAAAAGTTCTCTGCTCTCTGTTCGCCGTCACATCTCTATCATCTACTATCATTGGAATCGTCAAAAAATGAGACTTGAATTCAGAAGCTGTTCGACTAATTTTTTATACCCAAATTCTCAAAGTCAAGTAACTGATCTCTCAAATTCTCAAATCGGAGGCAATCAAATCTCAAATCTCAAACTTTCAAAAGCAATCTTGATTCTCACATCATTGTCAACGCCAACACATTTACATACTTGAACGAGTGATTTTATTCACTGCTACTGAGAGAGAGTAATGTGCTGAGAGAGACATATTGGGAGGGAATTATTGGCAGCGAGGGACATATTGAGAGAGAATTTGATGAGAGCGACATATTGAGGACGAATAAATTGCTGAAAGAGGTATATAGAGGGAGAATGATTAGCTGAGAGAGATGAGACATACTTGAACTAAATAATTTGCTGAGAGCGACATGATGTTGAGAGAGAACAATTCCCAGAGGGAGACATACTGCGTGAGAAGAATTTGCTGAGAGACACGCTGAAAGAGATTAATTTGCTGAGAGAAATATATTCATGGTACGTAATTTGCCGAGAGAGACATATTGAGAGGGTAATTTTATGGGAGAGACATACTGAGAGAGAATAATTTGGAGAGAGAGTCTTTGAGAGAGAAGTGGTTTGTTGAGAGAGACATATTGGGCGAAAAGAATTGGATGAGAAAGACGTATTCAGAGAGAATAATTCGCTGAGAGAGACATATTGAGAGGGAATGATTTCTTGAGATTGACATATTGAGAGAGAATAATTTGCTGAGAGAGACATATTGAGAGGGAATGATTTCCTGAGATTGACATATTGAGAGAGAATAAGTTGCTACGAGAGACATATTGAGCGAGAACAACTTGGGAGAGACATACTGGGCGAAAAGAATTTGTTGAGAGGGACGAGACACAATGAGAGGTATAGTTTGCTGAGGGAGACGTATTGAGAGAGAGCAATTTGCTGAGAGAGGGAAATTCCAGGAGAGAACAATTTGAGCTTCTATTTCTAAGTATAACTCATCTCAGCGATCGTTCTGAAAGTATAGTTCTCGGGCCAGTACGCGCTGGTTCTATTTTTTGAGCATTCGGCCCGTTGCAGCATGGGTTCTTAAGAAAGGAGTGCAAACTAATGGGCTATTTCACCTGAATTATTTGCTTTTCTTGCGAAAAGAGAAACTGAGAAGTTACAGTGTAACCTCCGGCAGAACGAAAGAGAAGAGAATCTCCATAAATTTCATGTTGGGAAATTTTTTCAGCTCTTTGTTTCCTTTTTAAGTCTCATTTTTAGCACGAATTTGCAGCACTTTTACATATTGCCGGCTGAAATTCTTTCTCCATGCTGCAACCCTTTCTATCCTCTTCAAGCTTAATGAAATTTTAGTCTACGTTGTATATTCACTTACGTACCTATTCGTTTCCTTGAATTTGAGCGTGTCCACATTTCTAGTTGCACTTCCAGGGCCAAACCATCGTTGATAAACTAGCCAAAATGTGAAGGAAAACGTTTTTTTCTGCATTTACCTTTCATTGACATGATAGTGCATGAATCCTTTCCAGAAACGGAATTCGGGCCATTCCAAGAATTTTAGTAGTTCATTTCCACTTCTCATGTTCATCTCGGTCGCAGTACTAAAAACACTGATTAAGAAAAAGGACTAAAGTAAATGGCCGTGCCTGAATAACTTTAAAGAACACATTTGAGACACTCTTGCAATTGCATCAGTCACCTTTTCTAGGAAGCAATTTCCGGCACATGAATTTATTACAAAGATACAAAGATACAAAGACAGCTGTAGTTTCATCGACTCCTATATCGATGTAGCTGACAGCCACACATGGCTGTTGTGATCCGATTTTTGGAACGCCTGGTGGTCAGCCTCCTGGCGATCCCCTGGGAGATCAGCTGGTAATCGAACCTGGATTTCTTCGCTTGAGAGGCGAAGGCTGTACCATTTTGTATCTTTGTATGAATTTATTATTGCAATAAAATCTTGAAGAATTAAAGGTATTTTTGCTTATAGTAAAAATCGTCGAATTTGGATCTAGCATCATCCTTTGTTTCTATAGATTTTCAATTGTAGAAAAAATTTGTGAAACAAGCCATGAGTTGACAGATTCGCCTCTATTGCTATCGTTGTTAATATTGGCGTATTTTTAGATAGTTTAATATAGAAACCTGTTTATTGTTCCACTGCTGTTGCTATCTTCCGCAATATCTTCATTGTATTCGGCAAATTGCTCATAGTCTCTTAGCCAAAATTTTGTCGAAAAACGTCCAAGAGAGCGCGGAAGTTTTTCAAAATCATCCACCTAAAAAGAGTTGATTGCTAAAAATAGTATCAATACGATCAAAGATTTGAGGAGAAGCCACCCTTATAGACTTCGTTGTTTCGACAGTTTTTGTTGAGTATCGAATTAATAAGCATCCAACGTTTCGGTCGAAGTTCCCAGCCTCGGGGATGAGATAAGGCTGCAAACTAACCACTAAGAAAAGGGAAACAGGGAATCATGAATCATAAATCGATAATCAGTCGAGTGTCATTGAGAAGATAAAAGCAATGAAAATTACCACACTAATTATACAGCTATGAATTAGACAGGGTTGCATCGGAAAGAGGATATCGAGTTATAGTCGTTAAGGTGGCACGATGCACTAAGACACATGAAACAACTGCTCAGTGAAGCGTCAAATCATTTCGAATAACTGTAGGGAAAATCATAGCTTATTGGAGCTATCTCATCAATAACGACACAAATAATATTAATCTATACGCATTTTGATAACCATTTGGACGTCCTGGCGTTTGTAATTTTTGGCACTTGTGCCTTTTGTTAGCTGTTGACCGATATTTGTTACCAGAGTGTGGTAATATAACTAATAGGACTAACCACTAGTCATATGAAAATGCGCAATTACCTGTGATGTGAACTATCTCGGCTGAGTGGTCACCTCGCTTAAAATGGTGAACCCCTTCAAGCAGCAGGAATTGAAAACGTGAAAACATGCACCAAAGAGTTCTCATACCATTGACAAACTTCCTGTTCTATTCAACAAAGAAGAAGCGCAGGCGAAGTGTATGGTTGCTAAAGAAGCTTACTGTCACTCTATAAGCAAATGGCCATTGACTCGATAGTTGAGATCATTTCCGTTGGTACGGAGCGTTGCTATTGAATGGAGCGGTTGAAATATCCAGAAAATTTTAGGACATCCTAACAGGAATGGTCACTTGTCATTTGAATGTGAAAATCTGTCGGGATCATTTGAATAAATGTACTTGTATTTAACGACGGTGTTGATTAGACTAAGAAATACAAAAATAGCTTTGGTCGCATTAAGTATGTCACTGCTGGCCTTCAGCTTGGCGTTTAGCTTTACGGTAGAAATTAATTTCTAAAAGTGTCTGCGCGCACATCTGCGCCCGAAGTATACAAAAATATCCGAAAGTATACTAATCTGCGCCTATATCTCTCCATGAAAATTTCTCAAGAGCAAGTGGAATGCAATGTGAGCTTATGTGATTTTAAAGTGCAATACTTTTTTTTGCCAATCGTTTCTCCGTTTACCCATGTCAAAACTTATCTAAGTTTTTTTTCTTGAGGAATTGCGAACATCATGAACTCTCTTCCGTCTAATTGCATTCAAACACTATTCGATGTTAAAGAATTGCCTTGGATTGACACTCATCGAGTCTAATATGCGGCATATTTGAGTACCGAGTTTAAAAACTCACCAAAATATTTAAGGTGCAAATAGAAAAGTCAACAGCAAAAAAATGAAGAGTTTTCCGAATTTCCACTTTCTGAGTAATTTCCTTGAATGTCACCATTCTTCGTGCACTATACTTCAAAGACGCCCTAAATTTTGCTATAAACAAAGCACACGTACGAATAAAACAACTCTTTACAAGGTCGTGTAGTTTTCGTAAATTTGCCGAATCGCTTATATTGCCAGGTCTTGTCACGAAAACATAACATACTGAATAAAAAGGTGTGATGTAATTCTCTCGACGACGCAAAACCTGAAATGACACAACGGCGTTGTAGATGGTTATTGTTAACGAAAATCAAATTACACGCCAATTAGAGTTTCTATCGTATGGGATGTTTTTCCGGAGATTTTATGGTTTGTAAAAAAAACTCTCTTTTTTATGTTCGGTCTCTTTTAGCAGCCATTTAAGGATGCCTGGTTAACTAAAGTGCTTTTCGATCATATAATCCACTGGAATAGAGGATGACATCCTCAAAGTAACGGAAGATTTTGTTTATAGGCGAAAAGTTCGGTTAGGAAATATATATTCAGATTTTCCATGAGCACACCAAAAATCTTAAAAAGGCACCTTAATCATGTCGGAGTCTGCGGTGAACAACTGTTCCGGCTTCAATTCTGCTTTTATCCTTATCGCTCCATATATAGAAAGCATCCAGTAGATGGCCAGCAAAGCGACGATTAATGCAGATATGCAATTGTTGCAGATTATAGCGCAATATTTGTCCATCCCACTGCAGCAAGAGAAAAAAATTGCACGGGAAAGAGGAATTTACGAAAGTATAGTCGGAGATAGCCTCAAAGACCATTACCTCATGATACGAACATAGGTACGAAATTATTGCGCTTTCCTTTGAAAGCGATTTCATTTTTATTTTATTTTTGGTATTCGAGATCAACTTTCATCAACGGAATAATCCCTGGTTGAAATCAATCAATCTATAATTGGCAAACCTTCTTAGCGCTTTTCGAAATGAGTGACCTAAAAGCTTCGACGAGTTATCATCAACCGTTTTAGCAAGAAGTGCTTTCCTCTCTTTCTCGACTTCATGACGTGCGACGACTGCCATTACTGAACCGAAAAACGTTACCTGAATGTAACAATGCATCCAATTAGTGCACAATAAAAAGAGATGGATTTCGCATAGTTTACTGCAGTAATGAAAAATCTTAGATGAAAAAGTATTGAAAAATCGTCAATTTGCAAGGATTTGCATATTTGCTTCGCTAATGCATGTCCATGCGAAATTATGATGTTTATCGTCACTTTCACTCTCTGCAACAAATGGCAAAGATGGAAAGATTTTAAATCATCTCTTCAAAGCTCACATCAAGCCGCCGAAAGTATTCGCCAACAAAAGCATTTAGCATGACTCATCTTGAATTCTTTTTAGAGCGTTTTATGCTTATGGCGTATTTCAGTGTATTTTCACAGAAATACGCCATAAACGATGAAATGGCTTATTTCAGCAAATGGCGTATTTTCGAATGAAATATGGTTCATCTTGAAATTCACATTAAACCCTCTCAAGAATTCCATGATTGCGCCTGATTGCCATCAAATTTTAGAGCAGTTCTATAGCACTTAATGCTAATTGATATGAGTGCATATGTTGACGCACACTCTTTCGTTTTTTTTTTCTTCCACGAAAAAAATTTTCAACAAACTAACTGCGTTCACGGAGAGCTATACCTGGTAAATGAGATCGACTATCATAGCGAAAGCGTTTCCAATACAGAACAACCTTATTTCAGGAGTTGGCGTGAGTGCACCAATACCAAATGCAAGCACGTTCGTAAGAGTTGTTATTGTCACTGATGGGCCTAAAGATATTAAACGCCGAAATTACTGTTGAGGTTAATGTAATTTGCTCAACTTTTTCTGCGTCAACATTTCAATTCAACCCTTTTTATCTTGTGCTAAGGGGCCTTTCCTTTTTTGATAAAGAAAAGTTTCAAGTCAGAGTAGCAACTTCAATTTTCGAAAAATGCGAAGTCCTGCTTCTCTCTTCATTTCATCCGGCATTCGTCTTTGTTGAGGGCTAAAAATGATCATTCACTTGACAGTGTCCAGCATAGTACGATCGTTATTTTCGTAGAATAAGCTAGCTTAATATGCGTGACCCACAACGGCAATAACTCTGTCTCAATTTCAGTAAGTCCATTTCCTTCTCCCTTATTTGCATGCTCTATAGCACTCGCCTTTTTCGAAAGATTGCAAAAATCAGAGACATACAATCATCCTTGAATGCGAGAAATCATGTCGAATGTGGAGGGGCTGCAATGTGGATCTTTGTAGTGAATGCTTGTTCCAGCAAAAAATAACAACGAAAAGTGCACGTTTCCTCTGCCCGAGAAAATCAAGTGGGAAGAGCAATCAGATGATTGAATTTGGCGAATGCCAAAACGAATGAAAAATCTGACGAATAAGTGCGTGAGCGCACACTGCTAGCTCGCTTGTGACAACGATTTAATGCTACACTGAAAAAAAAAACACCAAAATCCTCGATGATTTCAACATCTAGAAATGGTGCATGAAATTTTTAATATAGACCACATGCTGTCCTAAAGGATAACCTTTACACTGAACCTGTTAGTATCGCTGGCCAAACACAAATATCGTAAAATGTCTAAAATGCGGTCGCCTCTTCTACTGCCGCTCTTGAAATATATATTCTCCACCGGCTTCCTTTGAGAACGCGAATTTTTACCATGAAATCTACTTCTTCTAAGTAGCTTATTGTACGTTGGGAAGGAAGGGGAAGGGGGTGGGGTAGACAGAGAGAGAAAAGAGATGCAAACATCGGCTGTGGATATTGTAGTTGTAGCACTTAGCTTCAAAGCATCTTTCGAAGGTGCTTTATGACGGCGGGAACTCACCTATATCTTCAAGCATCGTTTCGATACGATTGGATACGTCGGTTATTTTTGGCTGACCTTGTGCGTCACGTTGCGGAAACATTCTGCAGCATCATCTCAATATAAGCTACGATAGCCTTTCATAGAAACAACCCAACTTTGTTCTGCTCCGATCTATATTGAGCATCATAATGGGGTCTATGGGAGATATGAACTGAAACATCCATGGGAGATGAGTGTTAAGCAAATTGCGCTACGAAAAGGATACCGGACAACAGCTATAGGAAGGATATAAAACTTGTAAAGCAAATACTAAAAAAGACTGAATTCACAATATTGTTCTCGTTTTGTAGCGATCAGTAATTTTTTGCACTTCTTCTTTTGATGAACGAAATTTCGAGAGGAATTTTATGGATGAAAATTTGCAAAGAACAATATGAACGAAATTAGTCTTAACCAAATCGATGTGCTCGATCCATTTTCACTTCTAACGAGTTGTGGGAAATATTTTTATTACTTTAGTAATATCAACTCCATAACTGCAGTTTCACTTTACAAGTTCCGTGCCCTCTAAATATGTACTCATTTTGGTGTGATTGAATTATGCCGTCATTTTGCAATAACCAATGTTGTTTTCGAGAGAATTGGACTCAAAACAAACCGTACTTTAATTTGCGATTATTTCTTTGCCATGAGTTGATCATTAGAAATGCATCGTCGACACCAATAGCAAGAACCAAAAATGGTGTCACACAGAGAATCGAACCAAATCGAATTCCCATCCAAAAGAGTGCTCCAAGTGCTGTACCACATGCCATAAATGGACATATACAAGCTGCGATTGCCAAAATAATCTAAATTATTACAGGGTGACGTGGAGTGCGAATTATTGTGTCGAATTAATCTACATCTGATGATCATCAATTTCGAAAAAAAATTAATAAAAAAAGGGTTGTGGGTACACTAAGTTATAAACTATTCCCTCTGGAACCGTACTGTGATTCATTTCTTTTATGAAACACCTTAGAAGATATGCATCTTTGTTCTTTCAGAGAATAGTTGTAGCGCACTATATTATTATTATAAGTCAAATTTTTTTCATCCAATTACGGCAAAGATGAAGGCTTTGCTTCAAATTATCAACTTCAGCTAAAAGTGTCATGAATATGGCATAGTACAGTATGATATAGTGCAGTAGATTGTGGCAAGGTAGAGTTGATATAGCACACTACAATGCGGTATGGTGAGAGCAGAATCGTATACTGCAGTATGGTACGGTAGAGTTGGCATAGTATATGACAGTGTGATATGGTTGAGCTGCTATAAAATACTACAGTATGGTAAGGTAGAGTGGGTGAGAGTATAAATTTGTGTTTTTTTCCGAATATTGTGCTTAATCCATTGAAAGCCCACAAGAAAACCCTTCAAATTTTCATGCGGTGATGGCTACCACATGTTCATTTGAAAAACACACAATCTGTTTTCATCAAAATGACCTTGCTGGCTTGAAACTGCTGTTTTCTTCGACTGAGGGACCGTTTTTTGCCTCGATGATTGGTGCTTCATATTGGCATAAATGCATTAGTTACAAAGCCCATAAAGATTACTGAGCGATTTAGGATGTGTTAAAATTCAAATTCCTACTATTTCTTTCACCTTTGGCTTCGATCTCTATAAATTTTTGGAATCCCACAAATTTTTGTCTGTGAATATCGCGTATTTCATTTCATGATTGCGAGGCAATAATATACGTATAATGTGTCATTCAAGTTGTCTTACCTTGCCTATATTCATTTGAGATGTAAACATGGCGCTTATAGTTGCAGTCAGCGATGAGAAAGCACACATTATCAGAAATCCGAATAGACTAAACGGAGCCAATTGAAGACCAGCGCGAACAATCTCTGATTTCAGGTACGACGGTGTCAAAACGACGACTTCGAGAATATCAGAAGTGAAATTCCTGTATTAAAAGAAATAATTGCAAGTTTGATGACCAGAGGTTCACAACAAGGGCATTTATTGAGTCAAGAATCGGTCGGCGTTGCGTAGCAGATGGTGCTCGATGCATACGGATATAAGAGACATTCGATAACCCTCAAGGTTAAGAGATAATGAGTTTTCCTCAAGGAAGCTTTCTCACAAAATTATGTTCAATAATTTCGGGTGCAGATTTCTTATCGCGCTTAGCACGGCTTGGAATAAACCGTTCCTTGGCTGACATTTTCCATGGATAAATTTATAGCCCAAAGATTATTGTTCAGGAGTAACTATTTTAAACTCGTATGCATAATGGCAAAATCCTAAGCTTGGATATGTGTGTGAGTAATTGCATTATTGAACACTGATCTTACATTGCCAAATGCATAAGGTCTACATCGCATTACACATGCATTGGAAACTTTATAAACAATATCGTTTTCGAATCCAAATGGGAAAGGCTTTCCTCGTGTTTTACCTTTTAGTAAAATCAACCACATCGAGCTCATAGCGTTCCACATCCTCTCGCGATGCGCCTACAGGCTTTTGTGCTCGGAGTTGTAGAACCACCATGCGAACGTCCTTTACATTATTATTGACGTGTACCTGGGCGATACACATTCAATATACACGATGATTGGGGAGGAGGAGGGAGGATTGAGGGAGAGAGGAGGAAGGAGCAGAAGGCGGGGAAAGAGGCAACAGTTTCTATAAACCTTTATTAAACAAACGACTGTTTTCACCATTTCGTTCAATTAAACACACATAAATTCTTAGACTCGACTATCAACATGCAAAATTTTATATGAATGGGCCTTTCAAGCGATCATTTTGCTTTCGATCTCTAAAGAGTCTTATCAAATTGGAATATTTTATAAATATGTCTTCTTGCCAAATAAGAGCCCGAATAAATAAAATGCTTACATTTGCTCATTAGCCTTTTTTATTTGATCGAACTATAATAAAGTGGCGAGAAAATGATTTCTCGTGAATTGTTCACTGTGTTAACTTTTAAGGATCATATAATGCTAACAAAAGTTCCATTTGCGGCTTTTAATAAAAATGAAACAGTACCTAACAGAAAGGAAATCAAGCTTGAACCTCAGCGATAATAATACAAATAATAATAACGATACTAATACTAGTAATAATAATAATAATAACAATACTAATGATAATAATATTAGTAATAATGACAATAGTAATAATAATAATAATAGTAATAATAATAATAATAATAATAATAATAATAATAATAATAATAGTAATAATAATAGTAACAATGATGACGATAATGATAATAATAACAATAATGACAATAATTATAATAATAACAATAGTAATAGTAACAATAATAATAATAATAATAATAATAATAATAATAATAATAATA